>PVJS01037666.1:0-19789 GCA_004027185.1 Glis glis
AAAAAAAAAAAAAAAAAAAAAAAGTGAAGACTGTGCCCCTCCCTACCATGCCTGTGGGGTCAGATGCTCCGGGCCAGCAATCTGTTTTAACCAGCTCTTAGGTGATTCTAATGTACAATAAAGTTTGAGAACCATTACATAAGAGTAGAATCACAATAAGCTAACCACTATAGCAAACATTCCCTAAATGTTGGTGACTTTGAAAAAGAAGTGTTTGTTTCTTGCTTATGTCACCATCCCTGGTGGCTTTTGGGGGCTGGGGTGGGGAAGACGTCATATAGTTTCTCAAGGACCCAGGCTCCTAAAGTCTTGTGGCTCCATCTAGAGCTCCTTGGCGTCAGCTCTAGTCAGCTGGTGGCTGGAGATGGGGGTGGGGTGAGGACCAGGGAAGAGGATCTTGGGAACTTGGCCGGAATGGGGAGCACATCACTGTGTCTACACCCCATTGGTCAGAACTCAGGAGCCACACTAACTCCAGGGAACTGACAGAGGTCTGGCTGTGTGCCAGGAGAAAGAGAAGAGGTCAGACAATGGATGCCAGCCGTCTGTTCCCCAGGTCCCACAGTTTAGGGAAACAAAGACTGAAACTGGATTTCCTGACTTCCTAAATCTCCCTTTCCAGGGAACCCGGGGCCCAGGCCTGCCCCATAGCCTCTGCTAGCCTTCTCTCTGCTCTACAGAGCCCCTGAAGGCGGCGGGCTTCTCGAATGCTGGGCAGGGTGTGGGCTGTGTCAGACTGGAGGGAAGATGGTGCGCTGTTTCCATCAGCGCCCTGCAGGTTTGATTATGACGGGTGTGGCTCAGCTCTTGGGGCCGGCAGCAGCATGGCCCTGGAAGGACTGTCCAGTCTAGAACAAGAGCCAAGAGTGGGGATGGCGTGTGAGGACAGGAACGGGTCCTGGTGTGGTGAGACCTGCATTTAGTCCTGGAAACACCATTAGCAGCTGTGTGCTCTGGAGCCTTGGTTGCCTCCAATGTAATTGTGAGATAACATTGCTTCATAACCTTGTTCTGAGAGTTAAATGAGATACAAAAAGAAAACCTCTGGCACGGGGCCCACTACCACATGTGTGTCTTACTGTGATGGAACCCAGGACCTCATGCATGCTGGGTAGACATGTAAGAAACATTAGCAGCTCTTCCCTGGTTGCTCCACCCAGGGCATGGGGATGGGCACCTTGGAACCTGGCCTGGGGAGGAGGTTGGGCTCACTCCAGTTCTTAGACACCTGGGTACAGTTCAGACAAGTGTACAGTTTCTCACCACTGGTTAGGACAGTCTGGGGCTGGGGCTGAGGCTTGGCTGGGGCTCACCTGCAACTGAGAGGCAGCAGACACAGCTACCAGATTGCTTGGTGTTTAGCAGGACCCAAGGGCCAGGGAGGGCTTGGTGGGAGGCTGTCCATACATGGCCTATTGGCCACGTGGGGCCACAGTTTCCTCCTGCCCTTTGAGTTACTAAGAATGAGCCCTGGGCTGAGACTTGGTCAGTCTGTTACACCAGTGCTAAGTGGCCTTTCTGAGGGGAAGTCAGATGGACTAGAGCGTTTTCTCTTTAGTAGGATGGGGTTTGTGGGAGAGGTTTATGGGGCATGGGTGCAGGCAAGTGTTGGCCATCTGTCTACATTAGATAGCAGGTGGAAAGGGGGCAGCCAGCTTGAAACTCCCTCCACCCTGAGGGTCCGGAGTTTCTGACTTCGCTAATGGGCTGGTGCAAAGCTCGAAGCCTCATGTGAGCAGGGGCTGCACCTCCTCTGGAGATCGACCCTTCACCCCATGTGAGGCCAAGGAAGGGGGCCTGGGGCATCACATATTTCTAAAAAAATTTTTTGGGGGTACTGGGAATTGAACCCAGGGATGTTCTATCTCTGAGCTACACCCCACCCCTATTTTTTTTTTTTTGGAAACAGGGTCTTACTAAGTTGCCAAGGGCCTCACTATGTTGCTGAGGCTGGCCTGAAACGTGCGGTCCTCCTGTCTCAGCCTCCCAAGTACTGAGATTACATGCGTGTGCCACCACACCCAGCAGCACTGCCTATTTCTAACAGAGTCTACATCCAACAGAGAAGTCGCGGGTGGATTCCCCAGGGGAAGGACCCCCTGTGGGAAACAGGCCATCGGGGGGGCCCAGGTTCCTCCTCTTTGTAGCCCCGTGTCCGTCCCTCCTGCAGCGTCTATAGCAAGACAAGTGGGGAGAGCGGCCCTGCTGCGGTGGTCAGAGCAGCGCAGTGTTCTCAAACCTCAACTCCAGGTTCGCCAAAAGGGGGTTTATGGCTGGCTCCCACTGCAGGAAAGGACGGCAGGATGTTCATAGAGAGGAACCAGGGCTTTGGGGGCTGGCAGGGACTTTGTCACCGCCAGGGTGACTTCTCCCCACTGGCACCTCTACGGTCCTTACAGGTTCATTCATTCTCTCCTACTGCAGGCCGACCTTTGTCCTGCAGGGAAACTCCAGTGTCAGCAGCCCCAAGTTAGTGACAATGATAGAGAATCAGCCAGCTATCTCCACTGTTGTACATCAATTCCAGTCCCGAGTGCACTGTGTGTAATCTTTCCTGTTTTTCTTTGCTTACACAAAATTAATCAAGCAGATTATATATTATATATATATTATAATATATATATATTATATTTTTTATATTTTCCGCCCTCCCAGATTTTCAAACATAGATTTTTTGGGGCGGGGGAGGTACTGGGGACTGAATCCAGGGGCATTCTGCCTCTGAGCTACACCTCCAGTCCTTTTTATCTTTTGAAACAGGGTCTCACTAAGTTGCTGAGGTTGGCCTCCAACCTGTGATCCTCTGGTCTCAGCCTCCCAAGTACTGGGACCACAAGCTCAAGCATAGAGTTTTGTAAATGATTTACGCTGCGCACAGTATTCTGCAGGTTCCTTTTCATTTTATCTGCCTCGGACGTTTCCCTGCCAAGACACTCAACCCCACCGTGACAGGACTGGGGATGTATACTGGGTGCCCGTTCCCCACACCCCACGGAAGGACTTTCAGGTGCTTTCCAGTCTCTTGCCCAACGGCATTGCGTGCGTGTACCTCCCGGCCCTAGAACAAATTGCATTAGCCTGAAAAAATAAACACACCACATCAACCGATGAGAAATAAAAATAAAAGACAATTTGGAAGGGCGGAAACCCGGTTCGCGGACCCAGGGTCCCTCTCCCCATGTCCAGTCTCTTTGCGGAGCCGTGCGGAGCCCGATCCTGCCGCCAGGGGGCGCCCCAGGCCCTGCCCAACCTGACCTGCGGGTGGACTGCAGGCGGGAGGTGGCGTCCAGTGGCCCAGCGGCCCCACCCGCGTCTTTCCGGAAACCCGATCCAGCCCGCCGCCGGGCTGCGCTCCGCCACTCGGTCACGTCCCCTGGATTCAGTGTCTCTTGGCCTCCTGCCCCACTGACCTGGGATTGCCAGGGATCATCCCTCCCCCAGCGAGATCCTCTCTGAGCTCAAGAGGGTTGCTAGGAGCATCACTCCCATCTAGCCCTCCCCACCCCTCCCGGGTCCCCACCAAAAGATGACACCATCGCCACCCTGCGGGGAGCAGGTCTGAGCCCCTCGGCCTTCTTCTGTTGGTCTCCACTCAGCTCCCGCTCAGCCAGTTAAGACCAGGAAGAGAATAGCAAGGGGAGGCTGGGAAGAAAACTGAGGAGAGGCAGGGCCTGGAGTGGGGACAGGAGAGGGCAGCGTAGGATCCAAGGCCCCACCTTTGCCAGTGGAGGCAGCCTCTGTGGGTGGGTGGGGGGTGGTCCCAGAAGGTCTGGGTCACACTGGGATAAGCCTGCTGGGTCTGGGGGAGGGGCAGCTGACTCTGCACTTCTTTCAGACCCTGTGGGTTTGAAGCTGGTTGGAACCTGCTTAGTCCTTTTTCACACTGTTCCTTGCAGAGGGAGGTGGGTGCTGGCTCACCACCCCCCTTCCTGTGCTCGGGGAATAGAAGGGGGACATGAAGGTCACCAGTCCAACCAAGACACAGCATTTGCTTGTCCCCCTCTCCCCTTGGAAGGGTTGCATTTAAAACCATCAACAGAATGTGAGATTTGAAAACTGGGTAGAGTCCCAGTGCAGGAGCATTTTGATGGGACAGTCACAGGCAGTCACTTACCTTCTCTAACCCCATTTCCTTGTTCCAATAAAGGGGCAGCTGGGAGGCGCTCTGAGCACGTTTGTGGGGAGCTCGTGGTCTCAGCAACAGCAGCTCCTGCTCACCGTCAGGGCCAACAGAGGGTGGGCTCCCCTGAGAGCAGGCACCGCTGTCCTGCCCTGGCCTGGCGCAAGCAGAAGGCACGGCCTGGCCCGGTGCCTCTGACCCCCACAGAGCAGAGGCAGCTTCAGGTTCTTCTTTTTTGGTGAATTCCAGATTCCCACAACAACAACCGCCCAATCCGCCCCTGGAGGGTTCGTCTGTGGGCACACATAGCTTGGGCCTCCTTGCAGGGAACGGGAATGTCTGTTTCCTTTATGTCCTTGGACTCCATGATGGCACCCCATTGGGGGGCTCTTCTGATTCCATTTTGTTTTCTGCCTTGGTTACGATACAGATAGGAGGAAAGAGAGAGCTTGCTCCCCCCAAGGCAGAATTTTAAAAAACATCACCTCAGTCTGTCCAATGTCCCACAAAGAAGAGGGTTGGCCATGGCGGAGCAGGTGGAGCCCAGGAGTTCCTGGCTGGCTCCTCTGGCCTCTGAAATTGGCTCAAAAGACATGGAATTATAGGCAAAGCTGACTCCTCCTCCTCCTTTTCCGCTTATCTGCAGAGGAGAGATCAGTTCTCAGCTGGCCAGGGCAGTGTCATTGATACGGCTGGTGTCATCGTTACCTTCCACTGACAGATCACTCGACACCTACCGTCCAAGCAGGCTGGGCCTGGGCACTCTGCCCGGCAGAGCTGGAGCTTGGACGCTCCCCATTGTTCCAGGAGCCTAGGTGAGCCCAAGACACAGGTGCTGCTGGGATACAGTGCTTGGTGACCCAACCGAGGGACCAGATCGCTTCTGGTGGCTGCTTCCCCTTGTGGGGACTCCACGGCTTCTTTGGTTCCTGCTGTTTGGCCTCCTTTGCTGTCCCAGGTGGAGGGGATGAGCTCGTGGCTGGCTAGGAGCTGAGGCCTCGCCATGCTGCTGCACAGAGACGGGGTGCTGGGAGTGGCCGTGAAGTGAGAGCCAGGGCTGAGGAGGGGCCCGGGGCATCTGCTGGGCCAGCTGCCCTTCTGGTGTGTGCATCCCAGGCGACATCATGCTGCAGCAGATCCTGCACGACATGTACATCGACCCTGAGCTGCTGGCTGAGCTCAGCGACGTGCAGAAGCACATCCTCTTCTACAAGATGCGAGAGGAACAGCTGAGGCGCTGGAGAGAGCGGGAGGCTCGGGAGACCCTGGCCCAGGCGGATGGCCTTAGGCCCCCCAAGGTCAAGCGAGGTATGTGGCTGGGAATCAGCAGTCCCCCTGGGGTTGGAAAAGTTAGCAAGGCCAGCCTGGGCTCTTCTGCAAGATGGGCACTGGTGTAATGAGGGCTGAGGACTTGAAACCCTTGTGCTGTGGGCATCTGGTCCTATTAGCCTGGGATTTCCTCTTTTGACCAAAACTATAGGTCACGGCTGCAGCAGGGGCTGTGCAGGGTCCCCGAGGGGCTGGAGAATGGGGACTTGCGTTGCCTTGTTGTGGAAGGCCCAAGTTCTGGGAGGGCACCCCTGGGGTTTCAGATTGAGCTCAGACACGGTTGGGGAGACGGATGTTCTTGAGCCTCATCGCTGCTTCAGGCCAGGGTGCAATGGAGACGTGCGGTTCCTCTCTCCCTTGCATGTGTGGCTCAGTAGTTCTCAGCTGGGGCCCACACTGGGTCTCTATATCCTCATGCAAGAGAATTGTTTGGCTTATGCCTGGAACTCTGCTGGACATTTGGACAGAGGGTGTCAGGGAATGTCCTTGTGCATTGAGTTGCTAGCCCTAGATGCCAATAGCAACTGCGGACAAGAAGCAAGGGCTCAACCTACCTTTCAGGTAGTTTATATGCAAAGTCATGGGCCAATCAAGCCCATGTGTGAGTCTACCTGTAAATGAAGGAGATTGTTCAGGACCCCTGGGCTGGAGTCAGGCAGGCTGTGGCTTGACACAGGACACAAGAACCTGCTGGGGATGGCAATTTTATCAGGTGCCGCACTCAATTTACACTATGCCAAGCTCATTCACCTTCTCTCTTTCCCTCCCCAAATCCCCTGCTTGGCCTCCATACTCTTCACCCAGTCAAGTGCAGCTTTGATCCGTCCAAGTGTTCAGTTCAGGCAAAGTCCTGTTTCAGATCTGGGCATACTGGATTCTTGGGGGCTCTGGCTCCTGCCCTCCACTTCCCCAGTGTGGGCCACTGGCACACTTACACCACCTGGGCATGTTGCTCTTGCTCTGGCCTCTGCACATGTGGTTCTTATTGTTGGGAATGTCCTGCCTTGATCACCTGAAAGCCTCGTCAGGACCTGTCCTGTCGTTGGAGTCTTTGGGGATGCTCCTGGCATCTGTAGTACTTGCTCCTCTGCGGACACCTGGCGTGTAGGATCCACTCCAGTCCAGGCACTTGCTACACCGTCATTGTTATTCATCATCTGCTTCTTGGCTCTCACAGTGGACTCAAAGCTGCTGGAGCATGAGGTCACACTCCATTCTGCCCTCCTCCTCTGGGCCTAGCACCGAGCTGTAGGCAGCGTTAAATCCCCATTATGAACAAGACACCCCAGCACCCGGAGGGGGCAGGTTGCAGCAGAGCTGTGACCTGGCTGCAGGTGGTTGGTGCCGAGGCTGAGCCTTCCGAGCCAGGATGCACCAGCAGCTGCATCAGTAGCTGGTGGAAATGACAAGTCACCTTCCCAGCCCACCCAGCCGCAGCCCCGAGGCCTCACGTCGGTATGTGGGCTCCTTTGGGAGGAAGACAGATGCCTAAAAATTTAACTGCAAAAATATTTAGATGGAGATTTGTCACACATTGACATCTACATTTCCATGTATAAATTAAACATTAAATTCATTTGGGTTTCTGGTGCAGAAGATTCTTTTCTGGGTAATTAATTTTCTGATTTATAAAGAATGGGGAAGAGGGAGAACACGCTGAGGAATGTGCATATCCCGGGTCGGGTTCGGATCCGGGGAGGCTGGCCCTGCCCCAGGAGGCCAAAAGCTTCTTTCTGGAGAGTCCAGGATGCACAGTGCTGCTTCATGTCCTGGCATCACGATGAAGGTCACGAGGACCCCACACCTTGTCTGTGAGTTTTATGTTTACCAGGTGCCCACCCTGCCCTTAGTGCTCCCTTGTCTCTGGGGTGCCAGGCAAGTCCCCGTGGCCCCACTTCAGGTGAGGAAGCTGAGGCCCACAAAAGGGTGCAATACATCTAAGATCACCCAGCTACTAAGAAATGGAGTTGGGACGCACATCCTCTGACCTGGGGTCTGGAGACGGATGTTTTTCCATTCATTCATTCATTCATTCATTTATTCATTCAATTTCTGAACTCGGGACTCCAGTTAAATGAATGATCCATCCATTCGCTTGTCCAGTATGACTAAGTGCTGGCTTTGGTGAGCTGGATAGAGCTCTGGCCCTCAAGACCATGGGGTGGACAGACCACAGGGAACACAGCTAACTCTAGTACCAGGCGCCGGGTGTGGGGCGAGGCAGCTCAGGGCAGGAGCAGGAGGGGACAGCCTCCACCCACTGGATCTTTTCCTTCCTGGTCCCCCTGACCCCAATTTGTTGTGAAGGAGGCATCTGCCATGCCACTGGTGCGCTGCGCGCCAGCCTCTTGGGATCCCCGAGCATGACTTTGATGGGTCCTCGTCATCCTGGAATGATTCGTCATCCCCAGTCCTGCTTCTCCTCTAACTTCTCCCCTCTCACCCTCTCTTTTCTGGAAACACTTCCCAGCCCCTAGCAGGCCTGGCCTCACCATGCCTAGGGCTCAGGTTACTCTCCGATGGCACTTGGGCAGGGCAGAGCAGGACAAAGCGCACTCGGTGCCTAAGGCCCTGGCAGCCCTCGGGTTGTGCCTGGTGAGGCTGGGAGTAGACAGTGTCATGGATCGTTCTAGTTCACAGAACCTTGGGGGCTTCATTGATCTTGGGACACACACTGGGAACTCACATACATGAGCTGGGTGAAAGCTTAGCGCTGTGCCAGTGGGAGGAGAGGGGGCGAGGTCATGGCTGGGCACGCCTCACTCCCCTGACCGTGTGGCGTGTCTTTCTTTTCACTTTCCCCTTTGGCGCACATCTTCAGATGCTCCACACGGGTGTGGAGCATGTAGATCCTCTGCTTCGTAGTTGGCTCATCTATCATGTCGATTTAAGCCACGCCCCCAGGACCGCCTCCTGCAGCCCACTCACTCCCCTTATCACTACAAGAACTCACACCCCACACTGGGAATCACAAACTTCATGATCGCGCAGCTCCCTTCTGTCCGTGCTCAGTTATCCCAATTTAGGGGGCTGGAGATACAGGACTCGGGGCACATGTTCACACTGCTGTCCTGACCCAGGAAGCTTCCCTGCCCGGACCGGCCAGCTCAGCCACGACTGATGGTTTCTGCCAGCGTTAAATTGGTTTCTTTGAGCCAGGTGTGGTGGCGCACGCTTGTAATCCCAGTACTTGGGAGGCTGAGACAGGAGGTTTGCAGGATTGAGGCTGTCTTAGTGAGACCCTGTTTCAAAAAAAAAAAAAAAAGATTTGGAGGTATAGCTTAGAGGTAGAACACCCCTGGGTTCAATCTCCAGTACCAAAAAAAAAAAAAAAAATATATATATATATATATATATATATATTGGTTCCTTCGCGTCCAGTTCCTCCCATCTGGCTGTCCTTTGCCTGGGAGCCACTCAGCTTTGCTCGCCCTCCTTCCTGCTTTCTCCCTCAATGTGGCTGACACCAAGCCTGTACCCTGTATGCTCAGGGGGCTTGTTGTGCCTGGGGCTTCTCACCACACAGCCAGCCCTGAGGCAGATGTCCCCGTCCCTCCCAGGGGCTCGCTGTCCTGAGATTATTCCAGTCGGGTGTGCCCTGAGTCCAGTGGGGCTCCAGCCTCCACTGCCTCCCTTCCCCACAGCTGGGCTCAGACGACCTGCTCACCACTCTGTCCACTTGCCCTGAGCAGCTCCCAGCTGCAGCCTGACCTGGGGAGCCAGGGAGTCGCCCTTCTTGGCCTCCTCTATGTCTCAGCAGTCTCGCTCCTGCCACCCTAAAGGGAACTGTGTGATGTGGAATTTCTCACTGTTTCCTAGGGACCGTCCAGTAACCATGGCAACTTTGCCTGTTGATTCTGGGTCCTCCTGGCCTCAGTGCGTTCCTTTCCAGACACGGAGGTCCCCACCTTGAACGCCAGCCCCGCCTGGAGGCCTGTACTTGCCTGCAGACATTCCTAGTGTGACCATGTTCTTGAGGGGTCCCCCTGCCTTACACTCGTCCCCTACATAGCCACCGAAGAGCTTTGACACACTGATTAATTTTGCATTCCCCTGTCTGGGAGGCTTTCATTGCACGTACAATAATGAGTGCTTCTCAAGGCATCTGCCCATCTCTCCAACCTAATTTGCACCCCCTTTGAGCCTGGCTGTGTGGGAGCCCTTTCCCTACTTCCTCGTGAGACTATTCCTTCTCATCTGTCATTTCACAACCGTGGTCTTCACTTGACCACCCACTCTCAACAAACCCATCTCCATCTCTGTTATAGCACCCTGCCTTGCACATACCTCCTCTGAAAGTATCTTTTTATTGCGGATAATACACATGACATAAAATTTGACATTTTAACCATTTAAAAATATGCACTTCAGTGACATTTAATACATTCAAAATGTCCACTCATCACCACTATCTAGTTCCAAAGCATTTTCCTAACCCCAAAAGGAAACTTCACATCTATTAAGCACTCCTCCACTATCCCCTTCTCCCACACCCTTGGCAACCACTGACGTGCTTTCTATCTCTGTGGATTGCTGCCTCCTCCTCTTGTTTCTCCTCCTCCTCATCTTCCTCCTCCTCCTAGACTTCTTGATGTAGCTGTTTGCTTATTTGTGGTCTGTCTCCTCCATTAATTCGCAAGCACCATGAGACCGGGGATGTTCCTTGCACTGCTTAAGTTTCTACCGGCACACCTGGAGCAAGGCCTCAGGACCCGGTTGGGGCTTGTGTGGGGCAGTAGAGGCGAAGGCCCTGGTGGGCACGCTGCGGCATGGGCGAGGACTTGATTGAAGGGGACAGGCCTTCAGGGATTTCTTTTTGGAATGCAAGGCTGTGTGCTACACAATCTGACCCCTCCTATAGATCTCAACACTCTTCAGGAAATGTGTAAAAATCATTACTATACACTTATGCTTTGGGGTTTGTTATAGAAGCTGATTTATAAGACTGTAATATACATTACATTGTGACAATTCTGTCACCTTTTACTCGTACTTAGAGCTCATTTCATTTTTGTTTTTTGTTTTAGGATTTTGACTTAGATTTTAACTTGACCAATACGGCTTTTTTTTTTTTACTTTGCGTTTACTTAGTATATTTTTGTCTCTATCTTCTCCTTCCTTTTCTGCCCCTGCTTGTTGTTTGTTCTTTGTTATTTTTGAAGCACTGGGGAGGGAGCCCAGGGCCTCCTGCATGCTAGTCAAGCACTCTACAAGTGAACTACACCCCCAGCCATTCCCCTACCTTTTTGATGCTATTTTGTTTTAGGGGAAAATATACATTAAACAGTATATGCCATTTTAGAACTTATTTTAGTAAATGTCCTCAAACCTATTTTCTCTGTCTTTATCAGAAATGAAGCAAAGGTGTGGCTTGGTGGTAGACATGGGGCACAGTTCAGAGGGAATCTGTAATCTGCTAGTAATTGGAGACATGCCTGTGGCCTGGGACCACCGTGGTTGTGACTGTGTGACTGGGTGTGCGGTCCCTACCCGAGCAAGTCAGTAGACAAAGGCTAGGGATCTCTGAGAGCCATGAGGGTGTGTGTGTGTGCGTGTGTGTGTGTGTGTGTGTGTGTGTGTGTGTGTGTCACAAGCATAGCTGCTATATGGTAGTCTGTGACATGGAGAGAGGAGCTGGTGGCCAATTCTTTCTGTTCCACACTGCCTGGGATAAGTGTACCATGTAGTAGGAGCTATGCCCAGGTTTGTGGCCTTGACACTGATGGGGAGCCATTATGACTCCCCAGTCCCATGTTTTGCTATGAAAACGGCAGTCAGAACCGTGGGGCAGCAGCTGGTGAGTGAGCTCCTCTACTGCAGTCTCAGTGTCACGGGCATGTCACTCTCCTCCCTCAGCTCAGTCCTCATCTGCACTGGGGGAAGGGTTACTGCAACCTCCCTCCACGGTGGCTGTGAGGATCGAACAGGCCACTGTGCAAAGTCCCTGAGTCCCCCCCCCATCTGTGTGCAGGGCACTGACTGAGGGCCTCTGGTTGACAGCCTGCTGCCTCACCCATCCCCATTTCCTTCCACATGCCCAGGGGACACCAGGTCACTGCTCCCCAGCACCAGCACCAGCCTTTCAGAAACTGCACAGCCTCAGACTTGCCAGGTGGGCAGCAGGAGGAGCTGGGGCAGCTGCTGCTGCGAGAGAGTGGGGGTCATCTGTAGTGACTGTGGTGATGGCTCATGGTGCCTGGCAGCTGTGGGGTCCCCAGAGCTGAAGGTGCGGTTTTGGTGGCTGTAGAGGGAGAGTAACCTCAACTGGATCCCTGACTTGCCAGCTGTATCTGCAAGCAGAGAGCTAGCAACCTTAGTCAGCTGAGGGCTTTGGGTAGGGGGATCAGAAAGGGGTCCCCAGAGACCAGGCTCAGGGCCTGGACGCTAAGAAGGCAAGGTCAGGAGGGCAGGCAGACAGGGTCAGAGCAGCTGCATTCCTTGGAAGGAAAGAGAACTCACCTAGACAGAGACCTGCCAGGCCTATCTAGGCCCTTTGAGCACTTTGGCTTATCTACCTCCCTCAGTGACTGAAAGATGCGCCCACAAGTATTTCATAAAATCCAACAGTGATCAGTTGAAAGACAAACTATTATGTACTACTAAGAAAGACGTAAATTAAACCACTGCTTGTAAGATGCATTCTGATTTCAGAAATATTAAACAAGATATGTGTGATGGTTATTCTGGATAGTCAACTTGAGTGGACTGAGAGATACCTTGAATTGGGAGACTTCAGGTGTGTTGATGGGATGATTGGCATGTGGAACAGCAAATGGGGGGGGAAGACCTGCCTTGAGTGTGGGTGACACTGTCCAATCAGCTGGGCGCCCAGATGGAACAAGGGCAGAGGAGGAGGAAGTGGTATGAAGCGGAGCTCGATTCTTCCTGAGTGGGTGTGTCTACTGCTGCTGCCCCTTCCTGTGCCCCGAGGAGATCGGGCTCCACCATCACTCTTCCAATGTGGATTCTCCCCAGCGGCTCTCCAGGGAGTGTCCAGGCCTTTCCGTCTGGGGCTGCATCATTGGTCCCCTTGGGTTCTGAGGCTCTAGCTTCTTGGACGAGGCGGCTGCTGGTTCCCCTGGCTCTCTGGTGTGCGGAAGGCTGCTTTGCACTCTCCCTATGAACCTCCTCTTATACATACCAGAGGATATACATATCCTGTGGATTCTGTTTCTCTAGACAACCTAATGTACTTGTGTGTCTTTGAATCAATAGAACGAGGAATCATCTCCATTTTAGCTGAGCAAATGAAATCTCAGGAAGATTTACACCCTGCTCTAGGAAATGAGTGGGAGGTAGAGTTAGGATCTGAGTGCAGGCCTGCTGGGGCTCAAGTTTCTTAATTGTCCCACTATGCCACACAGCATTTTCATCCTCCTGGCTTCTCCCATAATGAAAGAGACTTATTGAGGGTGATTAAAGACCAACACACACACACACACACACACAAATCAAAAGCATAGCAAAATTATAAAAGTAATAAAAGAAATATATGAGAATATTGGGGACAGTGAAGAATTTCCTAAAATGCAAAAACAAAAAGAAAAATAAGGAAAAAATGACTAAGTTTAAAAATCTTTAGCAGGGCATGGTGGCGCACGCTTGTCATCCCAGTACTTGGGAGGCTGAGACAGGAGGATCGCAGGTTCGCGGCCAGCCTCAGCTATTTAGTGAGACCCTCCGCAACTTAGTGAGACCCTGTTTCAAAATAAAGAATAAAAAATAGTGGCTGGGGTGTAGCTCGGAGGTAGAATGCCCCTGGGTTCCGTCCCCAGTACTGCAAAAAAAAAATCTTCTTAATAAAAGATATTCCAAGCCAAGTTTTAAACAAAGGAGCAAGATAAATGGGAGAAAAATATTTGTAACATATATAACAGGCAAAGGGTGAGTATTCAGCAAACAAGAAGTTTTCCAAATCATTTAGGAAATGACAACCAACCAACAGAAACATGGGGAAAAGGTATGAACAACAATTCACTGGAGGGAAATTTTAAATCATAGAGAAGATGTGAAAAGATGTTCAGCTTCACTAGGAAACCACCTTAATGCAAATAAAACAATAAGATTAGCAAGTATTACAAATGTTTGATAGCAATACTGTTCATGAGGGTCTACTCTGGGGAAAGAGATAGATCTAAAGAGGGAAGGAATGCTTGGCCCTTTCTTATTCTTCTGTGGGGTACTGAAGAGCTGAACACATGGTGTGTTAGCTTCCTAGTCCTATAACAAATGCCTAAGATAACCAACTTAAAAAGAGGAAAGGTTTATTTTGGCGTATAATTTTGGAGGTTCCAGGTCCTGACTGGTTGGCCTGTTGCTCTGGGCCTGTGGTGAGGCAGAGCATCATGGCAGGGAGCCTGTGTGGAGCAAAGCTGCTCTCCTCTCGGTGGCAAGGAAGCAGAGAGAGAGGAAGGGGAGGGGCTGGGCTCCCAATATCCCCTCAAGGGGCTTTCCTTCAATGATGAAGACCTCACACTATGCCCCACTTCTCAGAGTTTCTAGCACCTCCCGATAGTGCCAAATTGGGGACACAGCCCTAACACATGAGCCTTTGAGACTGGGGTAGGGAGTGTCTTAGTTAGCTCTGGGTGCTATAGCCAATTACTGTAGCCTGGGTAGTTTAAATAACAAATATTTGTTTCTCACAGTTCTGGAGGCTGGAAGTTCAAGTTCAGGGGGCCTGCGTGGTCAGGTTTTGGTGAGGGCCCTCTTCCAGGCTGCAGATGGTTGACGTCTCCCTGTGTCCTCTCATGGCAGAAAAACATTGAGCTAGTTATCTGGCCTTTTCTTTTTAGTGTGTGTGTGTGTGTGTGTTTTACTGGGGATTGAAGCCAAGGGTGTTCTATCTCCGAGCTACACCCCAAGCCCTTTTTATTTTTTGTTTTTGAAACAGGCTCTTGTTAGGTTGCTGAGAATCTCACTAAGCTGCTGAAGTTGGTCTCGAGCCTGCAATCCTCCTATCTCAGCCTCCTAAGTACTGGGACTACAGGCATGCACCACCACACCCAGCTCTGGTCTTTTCTTATAAGGACACTAATTCCACTTACCAGGGCTCCACCCTTATGACCCAATCACTCCCAAATACCTCCTAATATCTGCACACTGGGAGTGGGGTTTCAACAGATGACTTTTGCGAGCCCGTTGCAGAGGGGCCTTA
The DNA here is from genome assembly GCA_004027185.1 of Glis glis. Taxonomy (NCBI): domain Eukaryota; kingdom Metazoa; phylum Chordata; class Mammalia; order Rodentia; family Gliridae; genus Glis; species Glis glis. Next base: position 14,607 of record PVJS01037666.1, read on the forward strand.
GAGAACAAAGACCCGTGTCCTGGATCACAGCTGACAGTGATCAGTGAACCAGCAGGGAACTTGAGTTTCCCTTCTCTCTACTGTTCTTCAGCTTTCTCCCAGCTGCTGCCCAAAGCCCAAGGACTGTTGGAACAGGGCCAGATTTTGCTCAACTCTGCATAGAGAGAGGCTCCTCTCTTGAGCTGGTGCAGGGCCCCAGCTGGGGATGCAGAGCTGAGCTGCCTGGGTTTCATTTCTCTCTCCTTGTCTGAGGGATGCTCATGCCTGCCACCTCCCTGCTTCCCCTCCAGTCCAGGGGTCAACAGGGGTGGTTCTGAGAAAAGCCACCAGCTAGTTGCCTCCCTGTAATCTGACCCCAGGACTCAGCTGCAGTTTAGAGTACCCGGGCTGCAGTAACAGCTTGTAGACAGCTGTTGGTCCCTCTGCTGTCTCTCAGAATAGCTAGCATCACTGCTTTCTAGGTTTTTCTCACCTAAGAATTAGCAAAGCTTCTATGGTTTTCTCATTTGAAAACAGATTTTTGAATTAGACTTTGAGGTCTAAATTATTATATTATTATTTTTGTGGTACTGGACATGGAACCCAGGGCCTTGTGCATGCCTAGGCAAGCGCTGTACCACTGAGCTACATCCCCAGCCTGAGGTCTAAATTCTTTGGGTTCATTGTACACCAAATTCATTTTGAAACAGGCTCTTGTTAGGTTTCTGAGAATCTCATTAAGTTGCTGAGGTTGGTCTCGAACCTGCAATCCTCCTATCTCAGCCTCCTAAGTACTGGGACTACAGGCATGCACCTCACATCTTTTCAAAATTACATAACCTCAGGCCTCGGGGATCATTTCTTTTCTATTCTATCACTTCACTGATGTGCTTATTTTCTGACCACCATGATTGGTTTCTCACGTTCAGATTCTGTGAGATGCTAAAGATTTAGGATGTTTAGTCCCTGACTTCAGAATATGCGCGACTCCCTCCTTTGACAGATTAAGAGCCTCAGACATTGTCCCAGATGAAAAAGTTGAGCTGGTAAGGAGCAGGGCGAGGGTCCTGAGCTCCCCACTGGATTCTGCTAAGACTCGATACTGAAGGAATTCAGGCAGGGAGTTGGGTTGGAGGTGGAGTGTTGTGAATTTCTCAACAATCATTACGCCAAGTCCCAAGGCACGCTCCTTCAACACGAGACGTGGCCTTGAGCTGGGGGAGTCGTTTTGCAGTCACAAGGTTGGAAGTGGTATCTCACTGCAGTTTTAATTTGTATTTTTCTGATAATTAATGATGCCAAGCATTTTTCATATACCTGTTGGCCATTCGTATGTCTTCTTTTGAGAAATGTCTATTCACATCCTTGCCCATTTTCAAATTGGGTTGTTTGCTTTCTTGCTGTTGGGCTGAGTTCCTTATGTCCTTTGGATGTTAACGCCTCATCAAATTAGGTTTTTTTCAAATTAGTATTTTTTCCTCCTTTTGTAGCTCATCTCTTTGCTCTTTCAATGGTTTCCTTGGTTGTGCAGATACTTCATAGTTTGGTGTAATCCCACTTGTCTATCCCCCCAAAATCATAGCCAACAGCCATGTCGTGGAGCTTTCCTCTTATGTTTTTTAATTTTGACCTTTTTGGATTTGAATACAGAGTTATTTTTTTAAAAATGTCATATATACATATAAACATGTAATGGTTGCATATATATGTAACGAATTTGCCATTATTTTAAATAAATATTTAAAATTGTCCCAATTTTAACTTTGAGTATGATAAACATAGATATAATTCACATAAACAAAAGTTTCCTTTGAGATATTTGATGTTTTTTAAAGAATGTAAAAAGGTCCAGAGAGCAAATTATTTGATAATTTCTGCCCTAAAGGATGCATTGTGTGTAACGAGTTCATGCTTCCACAGGGCCTCCAGTGTAGTACAACCCACATATCATCCTGGGGATAAATGAGAGAAAGCATTGTGCAAATTATGTTTTATAGGGCTTATTTCTCTCATACAATCCTGGTTGAGAGAGATTATTCTAGGTCTTAAAAGCTAGTATATATAAAATATTTTGAATCACAATGAGCAGATGAGGCCTTGTTCTGGTTTGGGTCTGCAATGTCCCCGAAGGCTCCTGTGTTGAAGGCTTGGTCCTCAGTCAGCAGTGCTCAGCGGTGGGGCCTCGGGGAAGTGATAGGACCGTGAGGGCTCTGGCCTCATGAGTGGATTAACCCATTGAGGGACAGCCGAATGGACTACTGGGAGGTGGCGGAAACTATAGGAGGGGTGGGACCTAGGTGAAGGCAGTAGGCCCTTGGGGGGTGCCCTTGGGGACTATATATTGGTCCCAGGCCCTTCTTTTACCCTGCCTTCCCGCTGCCATAAAGTGAGCAGTTTTGCTCCACTAAACCCTTCTGCCATGATGCTCTGCCTCAGCACAGGCCCAGAAACAACGGAACCAGCTGACTGTGGACGGAAAGCTCTGAAACCATGAGCCAAAATAAACCTTTCTTCTTTTAAGCTTTTTTTTTTTTACCCTCTCAGGCATTTTATCACAGTGGCAGAAAGCTGACCAATATGGTCCTTTTAGCTGTTAGCTGTTATTGCTTTTATTAATAGTTGCAATCGTTTGATGATTATGTGTTAAAATATCTTCTCTCAGTTGGTGGCTTGACTTTTAATCGTCTCTTTGGGTGTTTTTGTGTGTGTATAAATTTTAAGCTTTCATCTGTATGCAAATTTATCAACATTGTCTCTTTCAGCTTATTCTTCCCTTCCCCAAATCACAATGATATGCTTATATATTTTCCTCTAAAAATTTCCAAGTTTGTAAGTATTCTTTTTCACAAATGTATGAAACCACCCTGGTCAAAATCACCAGCACCTTCCATGTTGCTGAATCCTGTGTCCATTCTCAGTCCTCGTCCTGTACACCCATTGCACACAGGACTCTGCTGCCCTCCCCTTGCCTCCTGGAATTCTTTCTCCACTTGGCTTCTGGGGTGCTGCCCTCTTTTGGTTGTTCTTCTGCCTTGCAGGCCTCTTTGTCCTATTCCCCTTTGGCGGTCTCCCCCTGAAGTGTTGGAGCATCCTGGGAGTCCATCCCTGGACCTCTTATTTTTTAGCTGGTCTCTTTTCTTTTCTTTTCTTTTCTTTTCTTTTCTTTTCTTTTCTTTTCTTTTCTTTTCTTTTCTTTTCTTTCTTCTTTTCTTTTCTCTTTTCTTTTCTTTTCTTTTCTTTTCTTTTCTTTTCTTTTCTTTTCTTTCTTTCTTTCTTTTTTTTTTTTGGCGGTACTGAGGATTGAACCCAGGGGCATTCTACCTCCGAGCTCTGCCCCATCCCTATTTTTATTCTTTATTTTGAAACAGGGTCTCACTAAGTTGCGGAGGCCTCACTAAGTAGCTGAGGCTGGCCATGAACCCTGATCCTCCTGTCTCAGCCTCTCAAGTACTGGGATTACAAGCGTGTGCCACCATGCCCGGCTCATTTATTTTCTTGACTTTAAATATCATCTATTTAAAGATGATGAAAATACATTTCTTACTCCCAGCCTTTCCCCAAGCTCTGTTTTTCTCAGCTGCCTACTGGATGCCTAATAAGCACCCCAAACTTAATTAGGCCCAAACAGAAGCATTGGTTTCTCCCTGTGACTCATTTCAGTAATACGACTGAAAATGCATTCTGTTGCTTCAGCTGAAACGTTAGACTTTTCTTTCTTTCACAGATCACATTCACAACTTAAGCAAAAACTTGCCTTTTCCTTCAGAATCTTTATCCTACATCTTTAACCACTTTATACCTTCTCCACCAGTACCGCCTTAGTCCAAGAGATGATTCTTTCTCCTGTGCTGTTACAATGCTAAACGGCCACGAGTTTTCCTTGCCACCCCCTGCCAGGACAAGTGGCCAGCATGCTGGGCGGGCCGCTGCCCCTCTGCCTCTCCTTCCCCCGTCCACTCAACCTGCCAAGCACATCGCCAGCACCTGGCTCTGTCATGCTCCTGTTCAGGCCTCTGTCTCACCTGGAGGACATTTGTGCCTCGTTACCCTGTAGGAGACATGTTCTTCTTTGAGACCCAATGGAGCCCGGCAGGCCGGAGGCTCCCACCCTGCCCACTGGGCCACGCTTCTACAGTGGGGAGATGCCACGGAGGTGTTTCTTGTACCCCTAAGCATTTCTTCTTGTTATTTTTATGGATTATTATGTGTTTGGAAAAGAGAGGACTATCTTCACAGGGACATGAAAAAGAAAGGTCTTTAAACCTGTAAACTTTCTTTTGAGTTCACTATGAGCTATGTGCCTGTATCTTGCTACTTCCTCGCTCTCCCCGTCCCCCAGATAATGTGTAATTTCAGTGTTGATTTCCTTTGAGATTCATGGGTTATCCGGGAGATATTTTCTTTTTGCGGTACTGAGGATGGAACCCAGGGGCGTTCTACCTCCGAGCTACACCCCCGGCCCTATTTTTTATACTTTATTTTGAAACCGGGTCTCACAAAGTTGCGGAGGGCCTCACTAAGTAGCTGAGGCTGGCCATGAACCCGGATCCTCTGGTCTCTGCCTCCCAAGTATTGGGATTACAAGCGTGCGCCACCACTCCCGGGAGATATTTTCTAGATTATAGAGTGGTTAGGATTTTTTTATGATGATTTTTCCCCCATTGGTTTCTCATTTTTGGATTATTATTAGGGAATAGGGCCTATTACAATTGTTCTTGTAATTGTAAGATCAAAAGGAAAGTATAATCTCAATGCTTAAGACATAAAGTTCTATAATTATTAAATAAAATTGGCTGACCATATCACTCAAATCCTCTTTGACCCACTGACTCCTGAATAGACAAAGTAACCCCCACAGGAGTGTCTATACATTTTCGAGTTCCTGTCTTCTAGGAGTTGTTGTTTTATGCAGCTGGCCACTATGCTGTTTGTTGTGTAAAGTTTTATGACTGCTGCATCTTCTCTGTGGGCCGCATCTTTTATTATCACACGATGTTTTCCTCCGTCTTGCTTGGCACATTCGACCTTGAGTTTGGCTTTGTTGGACCTTGCCACTTTTGCTTGCTTTTTACTTGCTTTTGCAGTCTGTTGTTGCCTCTATTTTCTTTTTTTTTTTTTTATTTGCGGTACCGGGGATTGAACCCAGGGGCATTCTACCTCTGCACTACACCCCCGGCCCTATTTTTTATTCTTTATTTTGAAAC
>PVJS01037667.1:0-19788 GCA_004027185.1 Glis glis
TAGCGCGGAGGTAGAACACCCCTGCGTTCAATCCCCGGTACCGCAAAAAAAAAAAAAAGAAAAAAACAAAAACCCCATGTTTTCGTGTGGTGCTGGGGATGGGAGCAGGGTCTCGCGCATGCTGGGGCAGCAGGAACCGCCGAGCTGCACTCCTGCCTGAAACGTTCCCATCTTCACCAACAGGGGTCCTGTCACCCGCGCGCTCGGCGGGGCACACCGAGGGACCGACTGCCCCTCATCTCGGTGGCCCCGCCTTGGAGCTGTCACCTGGGCACACCGCCGCGTCGCGCGACTCTGTGGCCCGGGCTCTTTCTGCGTCGGCAGGCTGGGTGTCGCTGCGTGGATAGACGTTGTTTTTACCTGAGCCGCTGTCCACTTGGGGATGGGTGGTGGGTTTCTAGTTTTTTCTATCAACAGTGTTCTACTGAGCACTTTTTTTTTTGGTACTGGGGGTTGAACAAAGGGGCGTGCCACCTCCAAGCTACACCTCCAGCCCTATTTTATTTTTTATTTGGAAACAGGGTCTTGCGACCTGCGATCCTCCTGTATGTCAGCCTTCCAAGTACTGGGATGACAGGCCTGCACCACCACGCCTGGCTGGTTTTTCTCTTCCTAAGACTTGAGACCAGAGGCTGCAGGACCCTGCAGGGTGGCCAGAGGGTGGGTGAGACCACCCAGGGACGGGGCACCTGTGTGTGAGGGGACCTCTGAGGGTCTTGGCCCAGGAAGCTGCTGTCGCAGGCTAATGTAACCTTCGCAGTATGGGCTCTGGGAGGTGGCACCTGTACCCCAGGGTGCCAGGGACCCTGAGTCATCTTCTCTGAACCCCAGGAAGCAGCCGTGGTTGTAACCTCCTATTACTGTCTCTACTTTGTGAGGAGGAAAGCGAGCTGGGGCTGGGCCTCGTTCTCGAGGGCCGCTCGGCCAGGACAGGGGTGCAGGTTGGGGACGTGGCAACTAGCGGTGTGGCCACGGGGCGGAGATGAGCGGTTACCATGCTGATGAAGCCCGGGTTGTTCAGCAGGCCGGTGATGTCGAAGCTGCCCACACCGCCCGTCTGCAAGGGAGAAAGCACTTATTAGTGGTGCCTGGACGCAGAAGCAGGGCGGGCAGTTCCTGGGCCCCGCAGGGCTCACTGTCCCCTTGGCCAGCGATGCTGACTGATCCCTTAGGGAAGGCGCAGTCTGTCGGCCCTGTCTTTCCTAGTCTGTATTCTATTTTTTTGGTACAGGGACTGAATCAAAGTTCATTCTACCTCTAAGCTACACCCCCAGCCCTTTCTATTTTATTTTGAAACAAGGTCTCTCTGAGTTCCTGAGGCTGGCCTCAAACCTGCAATCCTCCTGTCTCAGCTTTCCAAGTACTGGGATGATGGGTATGCGCCACTATGCCTGGCTTCATATTCTATATTCTTTTTTTTTCTTTTTTGTAGTACTGGGGATGGAATCCAGGAGCATTCTACCTCCGAGCCACACCCCCAGCCCTATTTTATTTTTTATTTTGAAACAGGGTCTCACTAAGTTGTGGAGGGCCTCACTAAGTTGCTGAGGCTGGTCTCTAACCTGTGATCCTCCTGTTTCAGCCTCCCAAGTACTGGGATTATAAGCATGTGCTACCATGTCTGGCCACGTTCTGTATTGTGATGTGGTCACCCCAGGGCCTGGCTGACCCTCCCGGGCTAATCTACACCTGTAGACAGTGAGCGACCTGCCCAGCACACACCTTTCCCACGTGAACTGCCAGGCAGAGTGCCCCCCGCCCGGCCCTGGGCTCCCCCTTGGGCCTCAACTACCTGCCCTCATCACCTAGGGTGGCCCCCGCACCCAGAGCCCCCCAAAATGATCTAAGCCCGCCAGCCCTGCAAAGCCACAGCAAGGGCCCCTGGCCCATTTCTCCATCTGCCTGTGTGGCCAAGCGCCCCAGCACCTCCACCGTGGCCCTGGCCGCACGCCTGTGCCCGCAGCATCTGAGCACGCGCTCCTCCCCTTGCGAGGCTCGCTCCCTCGCCTGTATCTTACAACCAGATCAGAACACACCGGGTACCCTGGCGGCACCGCCCTGCCTCCTGGGTCGGCTGGCACAGAGCACAGTGGCGCTTATGGGACTGGGCGCCTCCCGCCTGGGTACCCTGACCGTGGAGCACGTGGCGCTTACAGGACTGGGCGCCTCCCGCCTGGGTACCCTGACCGTGGAGCACGTGGCGCTTAAGGGACTGGGCGCCTCCCGCCTGGGTACCCTGACAGCAGAGCACGTGGCGCTTACAGGACTGGGCGCCTCCCGCAGCTTCAGCTCGGCGATCTTGAGGTTGGACTTGTAGGTGTCATTGTCGGGGTCCAGCTCCAAGGCCTTCTTGTAGTAAGCCACAGCCTCCGCGTGCTTGTTCAGGCTGGAGAGCGCCAGGCTGGGGGCAGGGAGACCGCGGGGTGGGGGGTTGAGGTGGCCCTTCCCTCCTGGACCCCCCCAAGCCCTCCAATGGGGGTGCAGCCACCCCGCAGAGACCCACCCTCTGTCTCAGTGGAGACACAACCTTGCTTTGGAAGGGCTGGGGGAGCGAGATGTGCCGGAGGACTGTATTAGGGGAACTCAGATCCCAAGAATGGCCGCTCCCCAGCTGAGAGGGACAGGGCGGGGACAGCGGGAGCAGGTGGCCTGGGAGAGCACTCCTGCACAGGGCTCCTGAAAGCCTCGGGTCCTGAGTGACAGGAGCCCCTAGAACACACCCGAGTCTTTTTTTTGTGTGTGGTACTAGAGACTGAACCCAGGGGCATTCTACTTCCGAGCTACACCCCCAGACCTTTTTTAATTTTGAAACTAAGTTGCTGAGGCTATCCCAGAACTTGTGATCCTCCTGTCTCAGCCTCCCAAGGGCTGGGATTATAGGTGTATGCCACCACGCCCGGTTCACACCTGAGTCTTCACTACTGAGGGGACTCAGGCGGGAGCCCCAGACAACCTCAGCATGCAGTGATCACCGAGAAGAGCCAAAAAATGCAGGGTAAAGCTGTGATCACTGGGAAGAGCCAAAAAATGCAGGGTAAAGCCGGGCGTGATGGCGCACGCTTGTCATCCCAATATTTGGGAGGCTGAGACCGGAGGATCACAGGTTCGCGGCCAGCCTCAACAACTTAGTGAGGCCCTCTGCAACTTAGTGAGACCCTGTTTCAAAATAAGGAATAAAAAATAGGGCTGGGGGTGTAGCTTGGAGGGAGAATGCCCCTGGGTTCAATCCCTGGTACCACACACACAAAACAAATCAACTCAGAAAACCTGAGTCGAGTTTCTCTGGATTCTGCCAGCCGTTCTAGCAGATGAGGGGGTGCAAGCATGGGAACCCCTGCATTCACAGCCAGCTGGCCAGAACAAGCAGCCCGGGGCATGGGACTGGCCCCTTGGGGGATGGAGCCCTGCGCCTGGGTCTGCGTCGTCTCAGGACAGGGAGCATCGGGGCTGGAGTTGGAGAAGGGCTCCCATGGCGGGAGGGGAAGGCGGCGGGGAGGCGCGCCGTGGAGCCGGCCGCCCACTCACCCCATGCGCCCGTAGGCTTTGCTGTAGGCCGGGTCTATGTGGATGGCTCTCTCGCAGTCCTGCACGGCCCCTGCATAGTTCCCAAGCTTGCTGTAGGCTGCAGCTCTGCGGAGACAAAGGCGGGAGTCCTCGTAGGCAGCCCTGGGGTATGGCCACATCCCTGTCTGCAAAACGGGGCCCCGTGCCAAAATGGGGCCCCGTGCGGCTGGCGAGGCGCGGGCCCTGAGGTGTATTGGGAACCCGGGTTCTCTGCTCTGCTGAGCTCTGTGCCACTGTGGGCCAGGGTCGCAGCCTGCAGGGCTGGCTTAGGGTGGCGAGGGGCCCTGTGCTCCTGCTGACGAGGCGACGCCAGGAGCGTGGCCTGAAGCCGCTGTGCTCGGTGGCCCCTGCCTCGGCCCCTCTGCTTGTCCGTCAAGCCGGGCAAGGGGACCCGCTGCTCGCCAGGGCGGTAAGTTAAGTCACGTCAAGTCGCTCGTACGAGCCAGGTGTCAGCTGCCAGCCTGTGTGGCCCACGGGGAGGGTCACACAGCACTGTCGGGGAGGACACTCGTCCTAGAGACCGAAGTAGAGCCTTGACCTGAGGTGACCCTGACCTGGCCACCGTGCACGCCAGGCCTCAGGCCCGGTGACAGCTCATGCACCGCCCCTTGCTGCCGGCTGCTCGGCTGCACAAAACCTTCTTTTTTTCTCGTTTTGTTCCATCCCTTCTCCCAAGCAAGAAAGCAATGCAGTCGGAGTGGGGGTGTGCAGAGCCTGGAGCTGAGCCCGCCACCTATGCTCCCTGTACCCCCACATCAGAGCTGTGGCGACGGTCGCTTTATGAATCCGACACTCTGAAGTAACAACAACCAATGACAAAGCAGAACACGGATGACACCATAAAGTCAAAGCTGTGACAGAGGGCGTGATGACACAGTGAGACCCGAAACAGCCAAGACCACTAAGATGGGTGGCCTGTGCTCTACAGCAGGTGAGACAGCAGAAAGCAAAACCGAGGGTCAGGGCGACTGGACAGGAAGGGCCTCCTGGGACCACCCTGACACAGTAACTGGGGCCAGGCACAGTGGTGCACACCTGTCTTCCCAGGACTTGGAAGGTTGAGACAGGAGGATTGCAGATTCGAAGTCAGGCTCAGCAACTCAGTGAGTCCCTGCTTCAAAATGAAATATAAAATAGGGCCGGAGATGGAGCTCGGAGGTAGAATGCTCCAGGGTTCAATACTCAGCACTACAAAAAATGAATGAATGAATGAATGAATGAATGAATGGAGGGAAGGAGGAAAGGCAGGCTGGGGGTGTAGGCTGGAGGTAGAACCAGCCTGGGTTCAATCTCCAGTATCCCCCATCCCACAGAAAAACCCAAAATTAAATTTTGAGTCGGGGTCACACTAAGTTACTGTGCGGTGGCCTCAAACCTAGGATCCTTCTGCCTAAGCCTCCTTAGTACTGGGATGGGCCACCGCACCCTGCTGTTTAAATTTTTTTTGTGTGGTACTGGGGATTAAACCCAGGGGCATTCTACCTCCAAGCTACACCCCCAGCCCTATTTTTTATTCTTTATTTTGAAACAGGGTCTCACTAAGTTGTGGAGGGCCTCACTGAGTAGCTGAGGCTGGCCTCGAACCTGAGATCCTCCTGTCTCAACCTCCCAAGGACTGGGATTACAAGTGTGCGCCACCACGCCCGGCCGTTACTTTTTATTTTCAAACAGGGTCTTGTTGAGTTGCTAAGGGTCTTGCTAAGTTGTTGAGGCTGGCCTCAAACCCACGGTCCTCCTGTTTCAGCCTCCCAAGCACTGGGATTGCAGGCATGCGCCTGCGTTTTGACTGTGACGTGAGGTCAGTGTGGAATTTTCCACTTGTGGTATCATGGTGGGCTCAAAAGGTTTCGGATTTCGGAGCATTCCAGATTTTGGTATTTTAAATGTCCTCTCTTGGCAACTTTCCTGTAAATCTAGAACTAATCCAAAATAAAAAGTTAAAAGAAAAAAAAAAAAAAAGAAAAGCCAAGCCAGAATAGAGATGAATGCCTATAATCCCAGGACTTGGGAGGCGGAGAGAGGACGGTCACACGTTTAAGGACAGCCACAGGAACACAGCGAGACTCTCTGTAACCTAGTGAGACCGTTTTTTTCTTTTGGTACTGGAGATTGAATCCAGGGGCATCCTACCTCGGAACTACACCCCTGGCCCTTTTTTTATTTTGAAACCAGATCTTGCTAAATTGCTGAGTCTGGCCTTGAACCTGCGATCCTCTTGACTCAGCCTCCCAAGTACTAAGATTACAGGTATGTATCACCATGTCTGGTGAGACCCTGTTTCAAAATGAACAAATAAAAAGGGTGGGGGGGGTAGCTCTGAGGTAGAATGTCCTTGGGTTCAATCCCAGTAGCCCCCGCCCCCCAAAAAAGGCCAAGCCAGGTGTGGTGTTGTACACCTGTTATTCCAGTCCTTGGGAGGCTGAGACAGGAGGATTGCAGGTTCAAGGCCAGCATCGGCAATTTAGTGAGTCTCTCAACAACTTAGTGAGATCCTGGGTTTTTTTTGTGTGTGTGTGTGTGTGGTACTGGGGATTGAACCCAAGTGCGTTCTACTCCTCAGCTACATCCCCAGTTCTATTTCTTTTTTTTTTTTTTGGAACTAGGGATTGAACCCAGGGGCATTCTACCTCGGCACTACACCCCCAGCCCTATTTTTATTCTTTATTTTGAAGCAGGGTCTCACTAAGTTGTGGAGGGCCTAAGTAGCTGAGGCTGGCTGCGAACCTGCGATCCTCCGGTCTCAGCCTCCCAAGTACTGGGATTACAAGTGTGCGCACCACGCCCGGCCCCAGTTCTATTTCTTATTATTTTGAAACGAGGTCTCACTAAGTTGCGGAGGGCCTCACTGAGTAGCTGAGGCTGGCCGCGAACTTGCAATCCTCCTGTCTTAGCCTCCTGAGTACCAGGATTACAAGTGTGCGCCACCACGCCCGGCTGAGATCCTGTTTTAAAACAAAAAATAAAGACTGGGGGTCTAGCTCAGAGGCAGAAATGCCCCTTGGTTCAATCCCCAGTACCATAATAAATAAATAAAGGCCACGGCCAAATGTAGTAGGATATCCCTGTAATTCTAGTACGTAGGAGACTGAGGATAGAGGATTGGAGGCTCAAGGTCAGCTTCATCAATTTAGCAAGATCCTATTTCAAAACAAATTAATAATAATGATCATAATAAAAATAAAGGGTTGGGGGTACAGCTTGGAGATTGAATGTTCCTGGATTCAAGCCCTGGTTAAAAAAAAAAAAACAAGCCAAGCCAAGGCCCGTTCTGGGCAGCAAGCGCGGGACCCTGGGTTCCATCTGCAGCACCAAAAAGGGGCAGAGGTCAAACAACACTCTCCCTGTTATGAGGCTCCTGTGAGCAAGCGTGTCAAGCAGCCTGCGTTCTGGATCATTCTCTCGGTGTGGCGGCCCGGCGGGTACCTGTTACAGAAGTAGACGGCGTTGGCGGGGTTGAGCTCGATGGCCTTGCCGTAGAGGTGCACGGCGGCTTCGAAGTTCTCCACCTTCATCTGCTCGTTCCCTAAAGGGAAGGAAGACGTGCGCCGGGTTGTTCATGGCAGACCCAGGGCCTGGGGGCATGCCTGGGATTAGGGGGCGGGACGGGACACTCGCAACCGGCTCGGGAGACGTCGGGGTCAACACTGGGTTTCCTCTAGACACGAGCTCTGTCTCTGCACTGTGGGTGGCACAGCAGGCCGGGGCCCGCGAGCGGAGGTGGCTGCCTAGTGCCACCGCCACTGCCACCGCCGCAGCACAGAAGCTTTAACTTGCTAATTGGCCAGTGTCCTCTCGGCTTTCTCCCTCAGAAACAGCCGGGGTCTGGGCCCACGCTGTAGTGGCCCGTCTCCCATGGTCACCCTAGAACACCGGGAGACCCACACCCATGGACGCTTGGGTCCCTGACACAGGAGGCTGCTGTTCACACGAACCCTCGCATCCTCCTGTGGACTCTGAATGTCTCCGATGACTTGCATAATGCACCTGCTACGTGAACAACTGCTGAGCTCTACGCTTAGCGATAACAAAGAAGGAAGTCTGTGAGGGTTTTGTACTGACGCAGTTTGTGTTTCTGAGTATTTTCGATTGTGGTTGGTTGAATCTGTGGGTATGAAATTTAGGGATGTGAAGGAACAGTATACTCATGGACTATCTTTTTGTGTGTGGTACTGGGGATTGAACCCAGGGGCATTCTATGTTTTTATTTTTGAAACAGGGTCTCATTAGGTTGCTGAGAGTCTATTTGCTGAGGCTGTCCTTGAACCTGCGATCTTGCTGTCTCAGCCTCCCAAGCACCAGGATGACAGGGGTCCACCCCCACCACGCCGGGCTCCTACCTGTACTCTTACAAGAACCCGCCCGTCCCCACAGCTCCTATCTGCACTCTTACAAGAACCCGCCCCACCCCCTGCAACCGTCCAGTGTCGCTGCCCTCGCGGCCAGGCTCTGGGCCCGGGCTCCCCTCACCTTCGGTCTTGAGGCGCTCTGCCTCCATGGAGTCCTCCTCAGAAGGTGGGGTCCGCTCGGGGCTCCTCAGGTCCTGTGGCATCTCCTGCCCAGAGGCAAGACACCGGCTGTGCCCTCGCCCAAAGCTGCGCCCCGTGGCCTCACGGTCCCTGTGGGGCGCTGGGGGAGCACTCCTGGTCCCAGCAGGGGCCCAGGGCGAGTGACTGGGCCACTGGCCCCACCTATGGGGGGAGGATGCAAGCGAAGAGTCCCACCCCAAAAGCACTCGCCCCGGGCTCACCTTGCCTGCGGCGGCTGCTTCAAAGATTTCCGGCAGAGTCTGGGGAAGTGCCAGGCCGCTGTCCTCCACCGTCACCCCGAAGGCGGTCTCCAGGCACTGGATGGCCACTGCAGGAGAGGACGGGTATCTCCTCTGTGCCTCCCGCTCCCTGCCAGCAGCGCAGAGCGAACACTTCTGCGGCTGAGTGGGGTCACGCGTTCTCTTCCACCACGTTTAATGACAAAGGTCCCTGGTGCCCTGGCCCCTGGCGCCCCCGGCTTGGCTTCCTGCTGTTCCCGTAACCTGAGGTGGATGGATGTACCCACCACCCTGACAGTGGGGGACAGCGGGGAGCAGCAGCTGACCCTGGCCCCTGTGTGGGGTCACAATGCTGGGGAGCCTGGCAGCAGGGGCTCAGCCCAGCCTGCAGGGCCATGTTGGGGAAAGGTCCCTGGGGACACTTGGGACTTCAAGGGAACCTGGCCAGCGGCCAAGGTTGAGGCCAGCCGGAAGGTGAGCATGAGGGAGGGCCGCGCGGCAGGACAGGCTCCCCGGCCTGCCCACTGAGCTTGCTCTGGAGGCAGGAGAGTCCCCTGGGGGCTGTGCACCCTGCTCCGGACCCCAACCGCAAGTGCAGGGGGAGGGTGCGACAGCCACCTCCTCCCCGCGCGCACCCTCACAGGCCCCGCCCCTGGCCACCACGCCCGGCAGGACCTGGGCATGGAGGAGGTGTGGGCCACTCCCTGCTGGGAAAGGAGCCCGGGCGGGAACCCACAGCCACCATGGCTGCCCCCTCCCAGGCCCTGGGGGGGTATGGACCAGGCCAGCCAGGGCAACACGGCCGGCCCTAGGCTGGGGCTAAGAGGCCTGGGGTGGGACTGTGAGAACCTTTTCCTATGAACAGTGGGCTCACGCACACGCTGAGGGGCCGAGAACATTCTAGGGGCCGCCCCACCATCCTGCAGGAGGTGGGCGGGTGCCGGGCACCCCTACCTTCTAGGCTCTCCTGGGCATCGGACGAGAGCCCGCCATGCCGGAGCTGGTCGTGCAGGAACTGGATGATGGCGTAGGCCAGGCGCTTCTTGTTCTCCATCTCGAGATGGGAGACGCAACGCCGGGGGGGGTTCGGATCTGCGGGTCCAAGGCGAGAGGGTGCTGAGGGCTGGGGGCGTGGGCGCCTCCCTTTCCCCTCCCCCCACCACCGCGAGAGCCGCTTCTCTGGCCCATCGCGGCTTCATGGCGACACCGAGGCTCGGGTGCACTGATGTGGCCGTGCGCACACAGGATGACCGGGTCCCACGGGCCACAGTGCTGGGGGGGGTCCTGTCCAACACTAGAGCTCTTGCCTATGAGCACCCCCTCCTCGGTTCACCACCAAGCATGAAGTGAGCGTGTGGCGGGACCAGGCATGCACGCTGTCTCCTGGGACTCTCCTGGGCGCCCCCGCACCAGCGCCCCGAATCTCGCAGGCGCTTCAGTCATGTCTGCGGGATCCCAGTTCCCCCACAGAGCTCCAGAGGGCACCGGGCGACACTCGGAGCTCTGGAACCTGGAGCCGCAGCCTGTCAGGCCTTTCTTCACTCTGGTGTCCCGGGCGCTTGGACCAGCTCGGAGGGACTCCGTGACCCTCACGGTGCCAAGCAGGCAGGCGAGACCGGGAGCGTGGGGCAGGGCTGGGACTGCTGCCATCACAGCTTCCCTGAGCCCCGTCATCCCCCGGAGGCCAGCAGGGTGACACAAAACATGCTGATGTAACCAACAGCAAAGAGAAACAGGGACCAGAGCACCTGGTCCTGGGCTGAACGGGGTTTCCCAGAGTCGCAGCCCCCCAGCTTCAGCGGGACCAGACTTTTTAAAATTTTATTTTTTGGTCCTGGGGATTGAACCCAGGGGCATTCTACCTCCGAGCTACACCCCCGGCCCTATTTTACTTTTATTTTGAAACAGGGTCTCGCTAGGCTGACAAGAGTCTCACTACTTGTGAGACTGTCCTCGAACCTGCGATCCTCCGGTCTCAGCTTCCCAAGTACTGGGCCACGATGGCACGATGGGTCCTCGTGAGTGGAGGGATTCAGACGGAGAAGTGGTGAGGTGGCCCGGGGCGGCGCAGAAACCAGAGCCCCGAAGCGGGAGAGGCAGGAGGGCCCTCCCTGGGCCTGCACGCTCCCCAGCTCCAGGCCCCCCCTCAGGTGGCGGCTGCGGAACGCTGCTCCTGCTGACCTGCGTCCCCCCGAACTCCATGCGGCCAAATCTGGACCCCTGGGGTCCCCGCGGTGACTGTATTTGGAGACAGGGTCTTCAAGTTAAAATGAAGTCACCAGGGTGGCCCTGATCCAACAACTGGTGTCCTTACAAAAGGGGGCGATGCAGACACGGAGGGAGGAGATGTGTGAAGACGGAGCCAAGGAGAGGCCTGCGCCGGTCACACGCGGTTGGGACCTTTGCTTACGGCAGCCCTGGCAAACCCACGCAAGGCCCGGCGGGGCCGGGGCAGGCGGTGCGAGAGCCCATCCTCCCGGCGACTCCAGGCAGCTGGCCGGCCCTATTTTTAGACGAGCGCCTCAGGCAGAGGATCCTGGTGAGGTGCCCAGGGTTGCACCATAAGGATGCACGGCCTACCAAAACAGCCGTACCAATGTGCTGTGCCCACCTGCGAGGGGCGTGGCCAGGGACGGCTCTGCTTTCTCTGAGCACATGAAACGTGTCATCGCTACACGTTTAGTTCTAAGTGCCCGGATGTCTAGGGGTCCAAGACACTACGTTTGGCACGTGTGTGCACTCAGGCATGCACACACACACACACACACACACACACACACACAGTCCTCTGGATACCACCGCCAGTGTCCAGGCCCCCGTGCGGTGTAATCAGACACAGTGCACTGAGGTACTGAACACTGAGCACCTGCTCTGTTACCAGCTCATCTCAAACCGGAACTGGGTACTTTATACAACACCTGCCGAGCACGTCCTAAGAAGGGAGAGGCGGCACCTCCGAAGCACTGTTTTCTTATTCAGACCCAGTTTTATCTTGCTGTCCAAGCTGACCTGGAGCCCCGGGCTCAGCAATTCTCCAGCCTTAGCTCCGGAAGAGCTGGGATGTCAGGCATGAGCCATGCAGGCATGAGCGTGCCACGGAGTCTGTAGGGAACAAACTGATCTCCCCTAAAAACAGCCTCTGTGTTCTGGGAGGCAAATTCTAAAGGAACCCGCTGAGCCAGGTGCAGTGGTGCACCCCTGTGGTCCAAGTACTTGGGAGGCCGAGACAGGAGGATCGAAGGTTGGAGGCCAGCCTCAGCAACTTAGTGAGACCCTGTTTTAAAATAAAAAATAAAAAGCTGGGCGTGGTGGCGCACGCTTGCCATCCCAGTACTTGGGAGGCTGAGACCAGAGGATCTGGGTTCACGGCCAGCCTCAACTACTTAGTGAGGCCCTTCGCAACTTCGTGAGACCCTGTTTCAAAATAAAGAATAAAAAATAGGGCCGGGGGTATAGCTCAGAGGTAGAATGCCCCTGGGTTCAATCCCCAGTACTGCAAAAAATAAATAAATAAATAAGTAAAATAAAATAAAATAAAAAGGGCTGGCGGTGTAGCCTGGAGGTAGAATGCCCCTGGGTCAATCTCCAGTACCAAATAAGTAAATTAATAAAAAATTAATTTTAATTAATGTCCAAGGATTAACCCAGCGGATTCTCCTTGCCCATCACATTGTGCACAACGGTTTGTACGGCTTTCTAGACTCTGTTTTGCTTAAAGGATAGTGGTTCTCAGTGGGTGATGCTGCCCCCAGGGGACACTGGGCCACGTCGGGGTACCTCTGTGGTTGTCACAACTGGGGGAGCTCCTGGCCTGGAGCGGGAGGCCAGGGACGCTGCTCAGCACCTGCAGTGCCCAGCACCCCTCCCCCAGAGAGTGAGCTAGCCCCGCATGTCCCTGGCGCGGAGAGCAAGCCCGTAGACCAGAATACAGAATGCCCGATGAAGGCCGCGGGCCTCGCGAGCGCTTCTCCAACTCCATCTCATCCCCTCCACACGATGGCCTGAGAGGGAAGCACGGCCACCCGGAACAGGGACAGGCCTGGGATGCAAACCCACAGCTGCATGACCGCCCCCACGTCCACGTGACCACACGCCTGCAGCGTGCCCCCGGGAAGCCAGGCGCGGGCCTGACAGTGCCGCCTCTAGTCCGTGCTCAGAGAACAGGTCACACGCAGGAGAGGCCGATGACACGGCGCCCTGACCGCAGTCGCGGCGCGCTGCCTGTGCTTGTGGGTCTGTTTCAGGGGAAACTACATCCATCAACAATTGTTAGAACGGGTGGCGGGGGAGAGCAGCCAGGGCGGTGGCACACACCTGTCATCCCAGTACTTGGGAGGCTGAGACAGGAGGATTGCAGGTTTGAGGCCAGCCATTGCAACTTGGCAGGACCCTGTTTCGATATAAAAAATAAAACAGGGCCGGGGGTGTAGCTCAGTTGCTAGAACGCCCCTGAGTTCAATCCCAGTGCCACAAAAAAAGGAGGAGACACCAGACACAGAGGGCCACACGGTGCAGGATTTCATCGGGGGCCAGGGCTAGGAGAGGGGTCGGCGGCCCAGCGCACGGCTTCTCCACCCTGCACGTGGACCGCTGTGATGAGGGAGGTCCCGGCTCTATAGGATGCATAGCAGCACCCCTGGCCTCCATCCGGGGTCCCCTGGGGACAGAATCACCCCCCTGCTGAGACCCCCAAGACACCCTGTGTCCCCCGATCACCTGCCTCCAGAGGTCCTAGGACGCGGCCCACATTGAAATCCACACACTGGGTGGGGGAGAGGGGAGGTCAGTCCCGGGGTTGGGGTTCCCCAGCTTATGCTGTCTGCCCATGGTGTCTGTGTGAGCAGGGGTGGTCTTTTTTTTGGGGGGGAGAGGGTTTATTGGGATTGAACCAGGGGCATTCTACCTCCAAACTACACCCCCAGCCCTTTTCATTTTTTACTTTGAAACAGGCTCTCGCTAAGTTGCTGAGCAGTGTCCCTAGCCTCCACCTGCTCCACGCCAGGAGCTCCCCCGTCATGACAGTCACAGATGTCCCCAAATATTGACAAGCTGCCCCAGTTGAAAAATGACTGACAGACTCATCAAAGTGGGAAAAGCTCCAGGTAGGACAGAAGCAGACTCTGCTGGCCCAATCACTTTCAAATGGGAACTTTCCCCAAACTCCCCATCGGCAGTGTCCCGGGTCTCAGGACCCAAGATCTGCGGCTGGAGCCCAGCACCCCATGTTCTGAGTGGGTCATGAAACCTGTTACTCCCCTCTCCTTGCCCAGGGGAGGGCATGACACGGTCCCCCAAACTTGACTTCAACACCCAGCTTCTCAGACCACAAGTTTCCTCCCCTGCAGAGGGGCGGTGCAGCACCCCATAAGGCCGAGCCCTCTTCCATGGCTACTAGGCACACTTCTCTTCTGAACAATCATGACTTGTAGGGTTTTGGCTGTGGGACAAAATTCTCAAAGGAGGCCCAATATCTCGGAACAGTGAGGGCTTTATGAGCACCAGAACCCATTGTAGAGGCCTGCCCCATAGGCAAAAGATGCAAAAGGGAGGGTGGATGGTCGCTGGCCGGAGGTTATGACTGGGGTCCCAGGGCTCACTCCTCGTGGGTGGGCTTTGGAACCCCATTCAGTCGGAGTCTCCTCTGCCCTTTCTATTTTTTTGGTACTGGGAACTGAACCCAGGGGCATTCTACCTCTGAGTTACACCCCCAGCCCTATTTTATTTTTTATTTTGAAGCAGGGTCTCACTAAGTTGCTGAAGGTCTCGCTAAGTTGCCAAGCTTGGCCTCGAACCTGCGATCCTCCCGACTCAGCCTCCCAAGCACTGGGATTACCGGCATGCACCACTGCGCCCGGCTTTATGAGGCCTCCTGCCTCCTCACAGGCCTGTCTTCCCACACATTGGGCCAGGAGCTCTTGGACTGTCTTCTCTTTGGGTACCAGCACCTGCCAGCATCTGATGTGTAAGGATGTTAGGTTGCTGGCCAATTCAGAGCCGTGTGATCAAGTTCCTTGGGGAGGTCATTTCTCTTCCGCTCCAGGTGTTCTCCTCAGTAAAAGAGATAACTCGTCTTGCCTGCCTGCCCTCGGTTCCTTCTATTTCTTCAACCCTTGCTGAGTCCGTTCTGCTGGGGCCAGCACTGGGTCCTGGCAAAGTCACACAGAATTGAGTTATGGAGCCAGGGCAGCATCGCATGTCTCGAGACCGGGACGGAGGAATGGAGACTGGAGCCTCCCATCTGGAACAGAGCTGAACCCCATCGGGAGTCACTGTCCCTTCTAGGAAGACCGAAGGATAAACGCTGGCTCAAATCCTGGGCAGGCTCAGCACTTTCCAGGCACCCGGCTTCCTGCCGTATGTGCGACGGTGCAGTGCAGGGAGCAGCGACAGTCTCTGAGAGGGACAACGTAGGAAACACCTCCCGCTTTGCAGCCCGGGAGGTCTCTGCGGCAAGCAGTGCGCTGGGCCGGCACCGCTCAAATCCAGCTGCGCTTAAAGCGTGAGCCTTCTGAGAGGCCTGGCCGAGTTCCCACGAATATTCATTCACGAACACGGGCTGCAGCTGGATTTGGTTCGCTAGTCATGTCTGAGACCTTGGGTCATTTAACCCCCAGACAGCTGAGGTGGCCACTGCTCCGATCCCCATTTCACAAAAGAAAAAAAATGAGATTACAAAGATTTTTGGGGGCCACCGAAAGGCCACAGCTATGCCGACAGGTGTCAGGAGCTTTGAACCCAGGCGGCCTGACTCCAGAGCCTAAACTCCAATGTGAGCCGGGCATGGTGGCGCGCGCTTGTCATCCCAGTACTTGGGAGGCGGAGACTGGAGGATCCAGGTTCGCGGTCAGCCTCAGCTACTTAGTGAGGCCCTCCGCAATTTAGTGAGACCCTGTTTCAAAATGAAGAATAAAAAATAGGGCTGGGGTATAGCTCGGAGGTAGAATGCCTCTGGGTTCAATCCCCAGTACCACAAAAACAAAACAAAAACTCCAACGTGCCTGTCCTTGTCTTACAAAGCTGGATACACAAACACAAAACTATACTTTCAGGGGCCCAGACATCCCACGCGGAGGCCACAACAGTGAAGAATCACTGGTTTGGGATATGCTTTTTAACAGTGGCATGATTAACATGCAAGGCCGGACAGTTCTCTGGGGCAGGTGTCCTGGGCACTGCAGGGAGCCCAGCTGCATCCCTGACCTCCACCTACCTCAGGCCAGGGGCACCCCCAGTTGTGACAACCATAAATACCGAGGGGGGTATTCATGGACTCCAAGAGACTATGAGTCCCATAATCATCTGCCATCCTGAGGTCCTAGGATGCTGCCCACACCCTGAACGTGGACAGAGGTCAGTCCCTGACGTTGTGGGTCCCCTGGCTTAGACTGTCTGCCCATTGGGAGTTTATTCTGGCATCTGGTGTGAGCATGGAACAGACACATTTTTTCTAAACAGGGACGCAGAGTTCCTTAGCCTCCGCACTGTGGACATTGGAGTAGGGACCATTTTCTGGGATGAAGCATTCTGGGCACTTCAGGGTGCTGAGCAGCGTCCCTGGCCTCCACTCCATGCCAGGAGCACCCCCAGTTGTGACAACTACAAATGTCCCTAGGCATCGCCCAGTGTCTCCTGGGGGACAAAATTGCCCTTGTTGAAGCCTTCTGGTCCAGGGAGAGGAAAGACAGACAAAACAAATAATCAGAAACAAGAGAAAAGCGCTCCGCATATGGGACTGGGACCTGTACACGTTTTCTGACACATGGTAACAAAAATAGCCAGTCTAGTGCAAGTGCTTGCCAGGTTCCAGGTACCTGATTAATGAACATTTTAGAAGCATTTAAACCTCACAATGACCCTGCAAGGCATATACTTTGATAACTCCTATTTCAATGACAAGAAACACTCTGCTCCGAGAAGGAACACGACTTGCCCAAGTTTACACAGCCGGCGACAGGTGGCGGGCTGGTTCTCAATCCCAGGTCTCCCTCCCCTCTTAACACATTTGGAAAACACTCTAAATGAGAGCTAGGAGTAACAACTGCTGACCCTTTGGGGTTCCCACGGTGTGCTGAGCCCTGTGGCTCCCATTCGCCCAGAAGTGACTGCGACAACGCCCATTTTACAGAAAGGGAAACAGAGCCTCTGAGCAGCCAAGAGGCTGGCCAAGGTCACAGGCTACGGAGTGGCGGCGCTGGGACGAACGGGGTCCCCGAGTCTAAGGGACCACCTTTTCAGACAGTTCACGAGAACGAGGGCAGCCGCGAACACTCGGCGAGCGCGCACAACGCGCGGGACGATTTTACCCCGGGGGGTCCTCGCCACCGGCCTGCGGACTAGCATTTCCAGGGCCTGGACGCCGGGGTAGGGGGCAAGGACTTGCAAGGGCCTGCCCGACTCCGCCCGGCCTCAGTTTCCCCTCCGCGCCGCTCACTCGCAGAACCCCGTAGGGCGCAGCGACCCCGGCCCTAGATCTGCTTCCTCTTACGGGATCCCGAGAACCATGAAACCCGAGCCGCAGACTCCCCAGGCCCACCCGGCTTACCGCGGAGCCCCCCACGCACCTTTCAGACGACCGAGCCCAGACCCACCGACGGCTACGCCTGCGCACCGCGGTGCCGCCCGACCCCGCCCCCCGGGCGCGACGCCTGCGCAGAAGGGCCGGCTCTGGTTTGTTTTCGTTGTGCGCAGGCGTGTCCGTGCCCGAGGCCGGTGTGAAAGGAAGTGACGCAATTTAGAGGCGGGAACAAGCTGGTCGTTAGGGTAACTGACCTCTGCGACCTCATGGAGACCGGAACTCAGGCTGCTTTGCCCTCTAGAGCGGGAATGGAGCGGTGCATGGTGGGACGGTGGAGGAACCAGTGAGTCGGAGGGGCCGAACGCGTGGTGCGGATCCGACCAAGTGATTCAGCTGAGTTTGGGCGCCTGGCGCCGGAGCGTCACGGGTAGTCCGTGAATGGGAGTCATTGTTATCCACTAAATTTGTTTATTTATTCACTCACCGATATTCACTCACCACGCACTCACCCATAAATGCATTCTTTTATTCATTCAATCCGTGAGATGTAAAGATGTTGTCTATGTACAGCTGGTGTCTAATATTCATTCAACAAATACTTATTGCAAACTATAGAAAGCAGCAAGGTACTTTCTTTTTTATTTTGTGGTATTGGGGATGGAATCCAGAGACATTCTACCTCTGAGCTACACCCCCAGCCCTATTTTTTATTTTTATTTTGAAACAGGGTCTCACTACGTTGATGAGAGTCTCACTAGTTGCTGAGTCTGCCCTTGAACCTGCGATCTTCCTATCTCAGCCTCCCAAGTACGGGGCTTACAAGGGTGCACCACCACGCCGGGCAAAAGCAGCAAGGCTACTTTTATTACCTTGATTTGGGGTTAGATGATCTATAACCTTGTAGACTAGTATATAAACAAACAAGAAATTTCACTTCAGAACAAATGGTATGAAGAAAAAATGGTGTGGTATGATTGCAATTGCAGCTAAGGTTGGTTGGGATGGTTAGGGAAGACCTTCTTTATATGTGTATTTGAAGGATGAGGAAAGCCCCAAGCACAGGGAATAGTGGAAATGAAGACTTGACCTAGGATTAAGTTTGGTGTTCTCAAGAGATAGAAAAAAATCAAGCAATAGAACGTTCCCTAGGACGATGGAGAACTGACAACCATCAGTGTTAAAGTTACCAGAAGTGTTCTCTGAACTCTTTTTTTTTTTTTTTTTGCAGTACTGGGGATTGAACCCAGGGCCTTTCTGAGCTACACCCCGGGCCCTATTTTTTATTCTTTATTTTGAAACAGGATCTCACTAAGTTGCGGAGGGCCTCATTAAGTTGCTGAGGCTGGTTGCAAACTTCCTGTCTCAGCCTCCCCAGTACTGGGATTACAAGGTTGCGCCACCATGCCCGGCTCCTTATTCCTTTATTTTGAAACAGGGTCTCAATAAGTTGCAGATGGCCTCACTAAGTTGCTGAGGCTGGCTTCGAACCTGTGATCCTCCTGTCTCAGCCTCCCAAGTACTGGGATTACAAGCATGCGCCATCACGCCTGACTCAAGATTTTTTTTTAACCGACATCTCTAGATATAGGTCATATTACTGCACTGTTCCAAAACACTTGTGATTTGAAGTGATTGATACGTTTAGTCTACTTTTGCTTCCTCAATTATACTTATTTGCTTATGTTTCTGGGGTTTTTTTGTTTTGTTTTCTGTGGTACTGGGGATGGAACCCAGGGCATTCTACCTCAGAGCTACATTCCCAGCCCTATTTTATTCTTTTCTTGTTTTTTTCCCTTGGTGCTGGGATTGAAATAGGTGCATTTTACATCTGAGCTGCACCCCCAGCCCTGTTTTATTTTTTTTAATTTGGAAACAGGGTCTCACTAAGTTGTAGAGGGCCTGTAGCATTGGTGATGTCTTGCTTTCTTTTGTGTGTGTGTGTGGTACTGAGCATTGAACCCAGAGGCATGCTGCCTCTGAGCTACACGCCCAGCCTGATTTTATTTCTTTTTTGGAAACAGGGTTTCCCGAGGTTGATGAGTCTCACTACTTGCTGAAGCTTTCTTTTCTTTTCTTTTCTTTTCTTTTTTTTTTTTTTTGCGGTACCAGGGATTGAACCCGGGGGCGTTCTACCTCCGAGCTACACCCCCGGTCCTATTTTTTATACTTTATTTTGAAACTGAGTCTCACGAAGTTGCGGAGGGTCTCACTAAGTAGCTGAGGCTGGCCGCGAACCCCGATCCTCCTGTCTCAGCCTCCCAAGTACTGGGATTACGAGCGTGCGCCACCATGCCTGGCTTTGCTGAGGCTTTCTTGAACTTGCGATCCTCCTGTTTTAGCTTCCCAAGTACTGGGATTACAGGCATGCACCACACCTGGCTTGATGTCTTGCTTTAATTGATGTGCTTATTTTAATAGTTGACACTTGCAGGGCACCTACTCTATTCATTAGATGCAAGATGCTGGGAAGTAAATAGCCTACAAAAAGCGCTTTGGAGCTGGGCGTGGTGGCATATGCCTGTAATCTGAGTACTTGGGAGGCTGAGACAGGAGGATTGCAGGTTTGAGACCAGCCTCAGCAACTTATCGAGACTCTCAACAACCTAGTGAGACCCAGTTTCATAACAAAAAAATAAAAGGCTGGGGGTGTAGCTCGGGGATAGAATGTCCCCTGGGTTCAATTCCTAGTCACACACACACACACACACACACGCACGCACGCACGCACGCACGCGCGCGCGATTAGGGATACAAGACGTGAGGCCCTTCAGCGAGGGAGAAAACTTGTAAAACTAGCCTAATACACAATTACAAGAAAGGAGTCGAGTGAATGAATATAGGAGCCTGAAGTCCAGGTGAAGCCCTGGGGGAGAAGAGGCTGAGTCTCAGGTGTGTGCGGTTTCCTTGGAAACGGTCTTTCCAAGTCTTCCTGGCGGCTCTGGGG
>PVJS01037668.1:0-19788 GCA_004027185.1 Glis glis
CATTCTACCTCCGAGCTCCACCCCCAGCCCTATTTTATTTTTATTTTGAAACAGGGTCTTGTTAGGTTGATGAGAGTCTCACTACTTGCTGAGGCTGTCCTCGAACCTGTGATCCTCCTGTCTCAGCCTCCCAAGTAGTAGGATTACAAGAGTGTGACACCATGCCCGGCAAGAAATACAATTTCTTATTATTTATTATTGATTGAGCAAAACTAAAGGATGTATATATTATTTAATGCAATCAAGATAACCAGAAGTGGTGACAGATGAGGAGAAAGGGAGTTATTAGTGATATAAACCCAGATCTGGAGCTAGGCGTGGTGGCGCACATTTGTAATCCCAGTACTTGGGAGGCTGAGACAGGAGGATCTGGGTTCGCGGCCAGCCTCAGCTACTTAGTGAGGCCCTCCGCAATGTAGTGAGACCCTGTTTCAAAATAAAGAATAAAAAATAGGGCCCAGGGTGTAGCTCGGAGGTAGAATGCCTCTGGGTTCAATCTCCAGTTCCGTTAAAAAAAAAAAAAAAAAGAAAGTTCCAGCTGAGCTTAGGGTCTTGGGGAAGGCTGTTTGTTGTAAGTAGAACTTAGCGGTCCATTTACTGACCACCTACAAGGGGAGGATTTCTTTCCCACCCACCTGCTGCACACTGCGCTCTCCTGTCGCCCATGTTACCCTCCGTGCATCCTCCTCCAGCCTGGGGCAAGCCCCTGCACCCCTCTGGCCGACTCACCTACTCTAGCACGAGCCCCAGAAAGACCCCATTACGCTCTATTCCAAGTGTCATTTTGAGTCACGTGGGGTTAGGATAAATTTCTTCTGTGTATGTTTATTTACTTTTCCCTTCACCCCCCATCCTCACTGTTTGTGGAGTGACTTCTGCTTCCCCTTTTATCCAACCTTCCCCTGCCTTGCCCCCCTCACCAGAGCCAGCCTTTCCAGCCTCCCCTGGCCTCCTATTCCCTGGAGACAGACAGGTGCAGTGGGTGGCTTGGACTCATGGAATAGCATTTGTAGCTTTAATAAACACCTTTAAGGTGTGTGTGTGTGTGTGTGTGTGTGTGTGTGTGTGTGCGCGCGCGCGCGCGTGAGAGAGAGAGAGAGAGAGAGAGAGAGAGAAACAGGAAAGTTGTGTTAAAAATCCAT
Organism: Glis glis; assembly: GCA_004027185.1. NCBI lineage: Eukaryota > Metazoa > Chordata > Mammalia > Rodentia > Gliridae > Glis > Glis glis. The sequence goes on from PVJS01037668.1 coordinate 1,143, forward strand.
CCAGGTTCCATCCCCAATGCCTCTGTATTTAGCTTAATATCTCAGACCGTGCGGCTTGGCATCATAGAATCTACCCGTGCACAAATGAGTCATCTCAAACGGGATCCCACCCAGCCCTAGGTTTGCTTGAACTTTACCGCAGTGGCTTTGAAAGGAGCTTTGAAAGCACGGAGAGCTTTGGAAGAGCCTTAAAATGTGCAGTGACCCCGGTGTCGTGCACAAGGGTTGACAGGAGGAAACTACCTTGTTCCCTGTCTTACACCCACAGAAGTCTGGTTGAATATAAGGGCGGGTTTTTGACTTTCTAGGATGTATGAAATGATGGGAAACTCCAGATATTGCTGCTTTTCATCCTTGGCGATACCTGAGAATAGGAGTTGTGTATGGTTGATGGGGAATCAGATGACTCCTGGAGACCCCTGGTTCTGGGCTCTGCTGGTCTCTGGTGAGGCAGCTGGTGAGGGTAAGGGCAAGGGCACAGTATTGCCGGGAAGACCCTAAAGATTGCAGCCAATTCAGGCCGGTGATCAGATTTAAACAGAACTCCCGCCCTGACTGTTAATTACTGCTGTTTATAAAGACTTCCAGAGGAATATACCCCGCCGTTCCCTTAGTGATTTATTTAATGACTTTAAACATCCTGCTTAGGAAATTTGATCCTATTTCTAACCAAAATCCCCTATTCTGTGGTTTCTTCTGGTTCTCGGGGACCATGGGATATAGCTGACCCCATCTGGGACTTGCCCCATGCCCTCAGCCTCTGACCTTTCATCGCTCCTTTATTCCCTGACCTTATCTTCTGGCTCCTTAACCTGTTCAGGTTCTACATGCCTCAGGCCAGCAACCGTGGGAAAGCCCCCCTGCCAGGGTGACTACTGAGCTCCATTTACCTCCTCACTCTCTAAGTCACCGGAAATGCAGATGGAGGTAGATGTGAGAGTTTCCCAGCCATTGCTCATCTCTCTGGGATTAATGCTCTGCAAGAGGGAGAACACTGGGAAAGGAGCTCACCTTCCTGGGCGTGGACCATGACTCACCCAGTGGGTGGACATTTTCCAGTCTGTCTGGGGCAGGTCCTTTCACTCCCTTGGGAGTTCACCGTCGGAGGAAACAGGTCAGATAAAGAACTGCAGAGGGACTTCTGTGTCTCCTCTGTAGCAGGTACCGGTACTGAGTGGGCCCTGCTGGTCTGAGAGCACCATATCTGAGTTAAAGTCTAAGAGGCCTTCGGGAGCCGGGTGTGGTGACACAAGCCTGTAATCCCAGTACTTGGGAGGCTGAGACAGGACGACTGCAGGTTCCAATTTAGTGAGACTCTCAGAAAACCTAGCCAGACCCTGTTTCAAAATAAAAAGGTCTGGGGATGTAGCTCAGAAGTAGAATGCCCCCGGGTTCAATCCCCAGCACCACACACCAAAAAAAGAATAAGGGACCTATAGGCCCTTGGGCCCAGGACAATCTAGAACCCTCCAGAGATTAGTCCCTGCCTAGCAGGTTCGAGTTTGGGCCTGGAGCAGAACTATCCCCTGTAAACACTGGAAGTGAAATGTGCCTGTGCTGTCTTCACCCCTGAGAAAGCAGCTTCTCATAGAATGTGATTCTCCCCACGCTCGCCTATGCGGAAATCTACAGAAGTTTCTGTGACACCAGGACAGTCAGTGGCCGTGTCATATAGCATTTATGTACAACACACATCTCGACGTGTTTATTTAAAAAGCACCAGATATTGTGGTCATGGAATTTGTTTTATTTATTTATTTATTTATTATTTTGTGGTACTAAGGGATTAAACCCAGGGGCATTCTACCTCTGAGCTATACCCCCAGCCCTATTTTATTTTTTATTTTGAAACAGGGTCTTGCTAGTTTGCTGAGAGTATCGCTAAATTGCTGAGGCTGGTTTCAAACCTGCGATCCTCCTGTCTCAGCCTCCCAGGTACTGGGATTACAGGTGTGGGCCACTAGGTTTGGCTGGAATTTATTTATTAGCTAAAGCTTACTGAGTACTTAAAATGTAAAAACATTCTTCTTTTTTTTTTTTTTGCGGTACTGGGGATTGAACCCAGGGGCATTCTACCTCCGGGCTATACCCCCAGCCCAATTTTTGTTCTTTATTTTGAAACAGGGTCTTACTGAGTTGCAGAGGGCCTCACTAACTAGCTGAGGCTGGCCACAAACCCAGATCCTCCGGTCTCCGCCTCCCATGTACTGGGATTACAAGCGTGCGCCACCACGCCCGGCTTGTAAAAACACTCTTCTACATGTGACTTAAAGCCCCCAGCCGTAAGGAGCTCACAATCTGGCGAGGGTAACATGCAGAAAAACAAATGACAAGGACCAGTAAAGGCCATGCCAGAGTGTCTGTGAGCAGAGGCTGGCCCCCAGCTCTGCCTTGGAGCTGACCGGAAGATGCTTGCGCAGCGCTCAGCGGGGAAGCTCAGGAAGGGCAGGCCCACCTCAGGCAGGCCTGGGTAGGGAAGAGTGAAGGAACGTGGGTTCAGTTCAAGTTGTCAGGCACCTTCCACGTAGGTGACCACAGGTCTTAGGCTGCCGGAAACAGCCCTTTTTTCTGCCTGTTGCCCCAACATAATAATTAATAGAACTGCCTCCTACAACTCTTTTTTTTTTTTACAAACATTATCTTTTTATTGTACAACTTTGTTCCTCCTGCAACTCTTAAGAGTGCCCCAGACAGATGGCAAACCCCGTGTCCACCTGACTCTACACGATGCACAAGGGGCTGGTAGGTAGTTTAAGGCAAGTGAATTGATCAGATTTGTGTTCTAGAAAGATAATTCCAGCAGCCATGAAGAGCATTGGCAGAGGGACGTTGACTAGAAACAAAGGAATCTTTCCCCAGACAGGGAAGTAGACCTAGACATTGCCTGTCTTGAAAACTAACCATATTCTAAACACACATTCGCCTAAGCATTGGTTAGAAAAATGTGTTTCCAATTATAATTTTTGAACTGCATCAAGTTGTATAGATGTTCTAAATGTATCTTAGCCTCTTAAGTTCTTAGTAATTTTCAGAATTAATACTAGCTAGCAAGGCGTGGTGGCGCATGCCGGTAATCCCATTACTTGGGAGGCTGAGACAGGAGGATCCCAGGTTCAAAGCCAGTGCACAGTAACTTAATGAGACCCTATTGCAAAAAGAAAAAAAAATTTAAAGGACTGGGGGTGTAGCTCAGTGGTAGAAATCCCATGGGTTCAATCCCCAGTACCGCAGGAAGGAAGGAAAGAAGGTTCTTGCTACCTATCCACCAACATGCCCATTTTTTTTTAATATCACAGAAATATAAAGAGGATGCTAAGAAACACCGGAGGAAAGACTTGCAGGGCTTTCTGGGGAAAGGTCTTAGTGCAGAGGAGCTCTTGTTTGGGTTGGAGATTTACACGATCTTTTTTCTAGGAAGCTGCTGACCAGTGACACGCCTTTCCAATTGTTTCCCTAGTCTTACAAACAGGTTCTACCAAGCCACCCACACTTCTCTGCAGTCATTTCTGAAACTAGTGAATGTAGCTCAGAGGCGGATGACTGGGACAGGGGTGTGGTCTCCCAGGCTTGGAGCTCAGTTAACACGAGGATGAATCCTGCTCACAGGTGTCTTTCCATGGTCGCCCACTCCTGTGCCTCCTTGCGGGGCTGCTCAGACTTGATGAGTAACAGTGACAGAACGAGACCCCGCAGTGGCCACGTCACCTTGAAGGGACCGGCCACGGGTGGAGCCCGAGCTACTGACATGCTCCTGTCTGAGCAGCAGCATGACTGGGCAGACACGGGCATCGCATGAGACCAGCCCGGAGTTTCAGTCTCGGGTTTTACTTAGCCTCCGTGTACCTTATTTGCCTACCAGTCGAGTGAGGATCACAGCACCTGCTTCCCATGGTTTTTGGATTTGGGTTAGTGTAGCCAAGCACCTGGCACAGGCGTGGCACTTAGTAGGTGCTCATTTGATGGAGGCTCATTTCATAATCTAATCTTACACAACAGGTTCTATCCCGACTCATTTATTCACATGCATATTCTCTCTCCTTTCTCTCTTTCTCTTTCTCTGTGTGTGTGTGTGTGTGTGTGTGTGTGTGTGTGTGTGAGAGAGAGAGAGAGAGAGAGAGAGAGAGAGAAAGACTGGGGATTAGATCATTGAGTGCCGGGGCATTCTACCTCCGAGCTATACCCCAGCCCTTTTTATTTTTTGTTTTGAAACAGGCTCTCACTCGGTTGCTGAGAGTCTCGCTAAGTTGCTGAGGCTGGTCTCAATTCTGCAATCCTCCTGTCCCAGACCCCCAAGTACTGGGATTCCAAGCATGCACCACCACACCTGGGGTTCAACATTTTTTTTAAGCACAGATCACTTGCTGAGCAGAGTTCTCTGCCCTCGGGGTACAGCCATGAGCAAGATAAACACGATTCCTATCTCAGGATGCTTAGACAGACTTCCTATTCCGCTCTTCCTCCTCTGTGTCCTTCTCAATTCATTAACTCCTGCCAGCGCCACCTCCTCTGCTCCCAGGACCCCTCGCCCTCAACCAGCAGCTGCCATTGCCCCGGTGGTTTGGCCCTGTCGAGACCCCCGCACCTCCTCCAGTCCAGGGTGTACGGTCTGCGCCCCACAGGCTCAGGAAGCCAGCAGCTGCCCTCAAACTAGCTCTGCGCTCCTGCTGGGAGGCAGGGCCTCCTGTTCCTCGCCAAGGTTGTTGGAAGATCAGACAAATGTGCACCAGGGGCTTGGTACAGTGCCTGCCTGATCTGGTTGAATAGAAGTTTCAAAGAAGAAAGACCAAAAGAATGAGGCTTTTTTATCCCCCTGAGTGAGGCCATTAAAAGCTGCTTTTTAGAGCTTGGGACGTGGCTCAGCAGTGGAGCACTCGTCTGCCATGCATGGGGCCCTGGCTTCCATTCCCAGCACTGCAGAAAAATAATAATAATAATAATAAATCGAAACCCCTGCTTTTTAAAGAACTTTTGGAAGTTTGTATCTGAGGTCCCAAATAGGTAACTCATTGATTCAATGCATTAATTTATTAGAAACGCTCCCTGTGGTTAAGACCTCTATAACTACTGCCGTGTTACTGCTATGAGTTGATTCATTTTGGGTTTGATTAAATGGGTCAAAACATCTTTTCCCCACTGTGACTGGGCTCAGTTGAATTTCAAATCATATCATTCCCCTCTTCGGTGGCTTCTTTACAGCCTGAAGTCGTCCCCATGACCCTGGCGCCCGCCTCCTCGCCCTGCCCGCCCCGCGTTCTCTGGCCCTCCCCTCAGACTTCTCTTTTTTTGTTATTTTTATTGTTTTTTATTTTTTGTTTTTGTTTGTGGTGCTAGGGATTGAACCCAGGGGCATTCTACCTCCAAGCTACATCCCCAACTCTTTTTATTTTTTCTTTTTAAACAGGGTCTCAGTAGGTTGCTGAGAGTCTCACTAAATCATTGAGACTGGTCTCTAACCTGCAATCCTCTTGTCTCAGCCTCCCAAGTACTAGGATTACAGATGTACACCACCACACTCAGCTAGGGCTTCCCTTCACTTTCTCAAACAAGCAGTGTCTCTCACTACCCATCTGAGTGAGAGTTGAAAATGCAACTGCATAGACGAGGCTCTGTGGCTCTTTGTCACCTCTGTGGTCACTATGACTTTCCCTCTTATAATGATTTGTGTACTTGGTCTGTCTCCCCATAAATGAACTGCAAGTTTATGGAGAAGAGGGAACAGGTTATACGTATGTGAGTCACTGCCAGCACCCGGCACAGGGAGCAGGAAATAAATATGGATGGAGGGAAGGAAGGAAGGCAAACAGCCCGGCAGAGGGCAGGAGCCTGTGGAAGTCACCCTGGGTTGTCCACCAGACCACAGCCCAGACTGGAGAGCCACTTAGCAATAACTGCTAAGTACAGGGCGTCAGCCTTGAAAGAAGGGGACCTCGTGCTAAGATCTTCCTGGGTGATGGTGTGAAGGAAGCCTAGGTCAGCTTCATTTCCAGATTTTTATAAGCAATTAGAAACTTCAGAGGGGCAGTAATAAACAGCTGCCAGCTCCTTGACACCTTCCCGCTCAGCCCATTTTGACCAGCCCTTGCCGGGAAGGGAGGGACAGGTGTGCAGATCCACAGCCCGGGTAGCCTGGGCTCCGCTCACAGCCTCAGGGAGCTTGGGACCTGCAGCGGGTCATTGGAAGCCAGTGTGGAAGGTGGGAAGTACTTCTGCACATTGTCGCCTGCTCCTCGGTGGGCAAGTTGAAGACAGGCACTGGATTCCAGATCCTCCTTACCGATAAAGTTAACCAAAGCAGATTGGTTTTGTTTGTTTGTTTTGTTTTGTTCTGTTTTGTTTTTGGCACTAGAGATTGAACCCAGGGCATTCTACCTCCATGCTACACCCCCAGCCCTATTTTTTTTTATTTTTTATTTTGAAACAGGGTCTCACTAAGTTGCTGAAGACCTTGCTAAGTTGCTGAGGCTGGTCTTGAACCTGTGATCCTCCTGTCTCAGCCTCCCAAGTACTGGGATTACAGGCATCTGCCACCATGCCCGGCTAACCAAAGCAGATTTTAATCAATTGACCATGTATCTACTATCTCTTGCTCCTTTTATATTCCCATGTATCCTTGAGTTCATCAAGAATAGCAGTAAATTAAAACAATCATCATATTTAATCAAAAAAAGTTTTAAACTACCAAATGCATTAATGTAATTAGTTAACTCATCTTAAACTATCACAGAGCAGTCTGAGGCATGATTAAATGTCACGCATGCATGAAGGACCGGGCAGGGAAACAGGAAGCTCTGTGCCACCCTTCAGCTCCTCCTGTGTGAAGCAGACCTTCGATGTATTGCTTACGACAGTCTGAAATGGTTCCCACTGGTATTCAGCTGTGCGTGCTGAGGTATCTACATCTGAGCTTTAGATTAACCTCACCATACACTAATCTGTTATTTATATATTTACAAGTATCTATTATAGCAAAGAAAATGGACAGTGCACCAAAAAACAAAGTAAATACCAAACATTTGGGGGTGGGGGAGCTCAGCTTTGTTAATAATCAGAGATAGCTTAACAAAACAATAAGATACTTTTTTCCGCTTCAATTCAGTGTAGCTTATTTTAATCATAGTCTACAGTCATGAGAATGCACTAAGATTCTGCACTGATATATTACTGCTGAGCGGTAATTGGTAAAAATCCGGAAAGCTATTTGCAAGTACAAATCAAAAGTTTTTCAAATGTTCCTCCCCTTTACAAGGTGGAAAGAAACATCATAATATGTTCATTGTAATGATTTCAGTGATTACGTTGTACATCTAGTCAGAGGAAAAAAATAAACATTACTAACTTTGTTAATGCACATATCCTTTGCCCTAACAATTTCCACTTAGGAAACATGTACTAAGACTATAATCAGAAATGAGAACAAAATTTATATATAAGGATGCTCATAGAAGCTATCAGTAAAGTATAAAAAACTACAAACAACCTAAACAGTAGAAGAGTAAACAAATACTGGGATAGTCATGATGAAATTTTTTAAGCCATTAAAACTTGCCTTCACAAACTTTTGTGAAGGAAAAGGAAAGTGCCTAAGATAATAATAATATTTTCTTTAGGTAGTATTATATCCCAATTGTGATCAAGTTTTTGAAAAGAAAATATGCATTAGAAGAAATACTAGAAGAGCCAGGCATGGTGACACACACCTGTAATCCCAGTACTTGAGAGACTGAGACAGGAGGATCGCAAGTACGAGGCCAGCCTCAGCAACTTAGCAACTGTTTCAAAATAAAAAACAAAAAGGACCAGAGGTATAGCTTGGATTGAATGCCCCTGGGTTCAATCCCCACTACCAAAAAAATAAAAAATAAAAAATTTTAATTGTGCGCGCGCACACACACACACACGTCCTGAGGTACTTGGTAAACATGCACAGATATTAATCAAAATGGTTAACACCTATCTAGTCCTCAGTCTGTGTGAGGCTCTATTTAAAGCACTGTACAGCCAGGTGTGGTGGCGCATGCTTGTAATCCCAGTACTTGGGAGGCTGAAACAGGAGGATTGCAGGTTCACAGCTAGCCTCAGCAATATAGCAAGTCCCTCCACAAATTAGTAAGACCCTGTTTCAAAATAAAAAATAAAATAGAGCTTGGGGTATCACTCGGAGGTAGAACCCACCTGGGTTCAATACCCAGTACCAAAAAAAAATAAAACACTGTACATTTATTAACTCATATAAACCTCACAACTCCAGAAGGTGGAATCTTATCATCCCCATTCTATGGCTGAAGAAACTGAGGCAGAGAGAGGTGACATCACTTGCCCAAGACGGGAACCCAGGAGGTCTGGCTCTGGCGTCTATGCCCGAGACCGCGCTGCCTCTCAGATGTAAGACTCTGGTATTCAAAGCCGGAGTGAAATATTCACAGCGGAAGCACATTTTAAAATAGAAAATGAGAGGGGCAGTAGACAGAGACCTTGGGAGTGACCCCTGCTTCCTCTCATCTCCCTGGGAGTTCATTCGATGGCAACCCAGCGAGAACTGCAGAGGAGCCTTTTTCTCTTGAAAAGGAAGCGCGTTGCTGGGCTCTCCTACTGCCAGCATTGTGTGATGACAGCGAGCTCTTTAATGGAGAGCGGTTTGTTTGCTGTTTTCAAACCACAGGTGTGGGCATGTGGTGATAGTGGCCTATTGCTTATTTTCTCTTTATAGTCGGTGAAAAAGCACTAATATAATTGTGCTTCTATAAAGTGCGAAGTAAAACACTTTAAGTAGGACTTCAAAGAACATTCTTCACTTCCTAGGCCAAGTCTTTCTCCTGGGCTGCCCCATCTTCAATCAGATGTTAACCGTCTCGTGCCCACCATCCCTCTCCCTAGTTGACTTGTGTCCAGAGATCAATCGTCCCCAGGGAGGCTGGGCACACAAGGTTGGAACTTACTCCCAAGATCAGGGAGAGCCCTGCTTCTCAGACTGCTGATGCTCGCGGTCCCCATAGCTGCCTATACAGATACGCTATTTGGAGCGAGACCACAGAAGGGCAAACTTTGGCCCACACGTCAAATATGACTCCCCGCCAGGCTGATTTTGCACTTTTAACTGTCAGGGGAGACAAAATCAAAAGAAGAATAGTATGTTGAGGTTCTTGAAAGTTATATAAAAATCAAATCCAATATCCATAAATACAATGTTATGGGAATGCAGCCACGTCCATTTGTACAAACCAGGCTGAACAGTTGCAACATAGGCTGCGTGGTCTGCAAAGCTGACAGTGTGGCTTTCCAGCCCTGAACTAGACCAGCACAGCGTCTCAGGCCCCGCCCAGGTGTACCTCCTTCCTCGGAGATGAGCTAAGGCTGCCAGTGAAGGGCTCCTGCTATTTTGCTAAATAATAACTGGAGTGTGTCAACGATTTAAAGTCTCTAGGAGAGCCGGGCATGGTGGCGCACACCTGTAATCCCAGTACTTGGGAAGGTGAGACAGGAGGATCGCAGGTTTGGGGCCAGCTTCAGCAATTTAGCGAGACCCTGTCTCAAAATAAATAATAAAAAGGGCTGGAGTATAGCTCAGAGGCAGAATGCCCCTGGGTTCAATCCCTAGTACCAAAAAAAACTAAAGGCTTTAGGAGGGACTGGGGGTGCGGGTCAGTGGTAGAGCGTTTGCCAAGCATGTGCAAAGCCCTGGATTCAATCCCCAGCACCTAAAAAAAATTCATTGAAGCTTCTGGGAGCACCAAGCCACATCATAAAGAAACATACATTAGCCGGGTGTGGTCACACACGCTTGTAATCCCAGTACTTGGGAGGCTGAGACCAGAGGATCCGGGTTCGTGGCCAGCCTCAGCTACTTAGTGAGGCCCTCCGCAACTTAGTGAGACCCTGTTTCAAAATAAAGAAGAAAAAATAGGACTGGGGGTGTAGCTCAGAGGTAGAATGCCCCTGGGTTCAATCCCCAGAACCACAAAAAAAGAAAGAAAGGAAGGAAGAAAGGAAGGGAGGGAGGGAAGGAGGGAAGGAAGGAAGGAAGGAAGGAAGGAAGGAAGGAAGGAAGGAAGGAAGGAAGGAAGGAAGGAAGGGAAAAAAGAAACATACATTAAGATATGGGTTCATGAGGAGCCTATAAATTCCTTAGGCTAAGGAATTTAACACAATTCACCTTCTGATGATCCCAAAACACCTATAGTATCTTATTTTCCCTTTTTTTGGGGGGGTGCTGGGGATTGAAATAGAGTCTCACTAGTTTGCTGAGGCTAGTGTCAAACCTGCAATCCTCCCGTCTCAGCCTCCCGACTACTGGGATTACAGACATACTCCACCATGCCCGGCTTTTCCCCTTTCTTTAATTTGATGATCTTAATGTTAGATTTGCTCTAATTCTTTTTCATTTTAATTCATTTCATCTTAATTCATTTTCATTTTAATTCATTTTAAAACTTGAATGTCGAGAATCTGTTGCCAAGTAGCTACTAAAATTTGTCTTGGCTGGGTACGGTGGTGCACACTTGTAATCCCAGTTCTTGAGAGGCTGAGACAGGAGGATTGCAGGTTTGAGGACAGCCTCAGCAAATAGACTCTCACTAACCTAGTGAGACCCAGTTTCAAAGTAAAAATAAAATAGGGCTGTGGGTATAGCTCTGAGGTAGAATGTCCCTGGGTTCAATCCCCAGTGCCACAAAAAAAAGAAAAGAAAAAAATTGTCTTGAAGTGTGACGTAGCCACCAACCCCGCGGGGTCTGCATGGTTTCTGTCAGGCTCACGTGAGCTCAGGCAGCAGTGCGACGCCATCTGCGTGACGTGGCAACTGCTCAGTCCCTCCTCCTACTTTCCACAGCCCCTCAGGAGCCCACTTGGCCTCTTGTTCAGCCTGCCCACCTGTTGAGCACCCACAGCACACAGGCCTTGACCGCCACACCCAGTCACCAGGCCAGAGCACCTGCAGTCCACTGGCAGGACAGCTATAAACAACTGTAGTGCCGTTACAGAGATCGAGGTAGGGAAAGGTAGGAGACTGAGGCAGAGCCTCGCGGGAACACAGGGCAGGCCATACAGAACAATCAGTCCTTTGGTTTTGTCCATTCCCTAGTTAACCATGTGCACCTGTCGTGTGCGAGGCCCGGGACCTCACAAGGTGGCAGCCCTTGCACCCCTTGGCCTTATCTTACAGCAGTGCAAAGAGAAAAACCAAAAAAGCAGACGAATAAAAATAACTATTGTAGTAAGTGCTAAGGAAGAATAAGCAGGATTGTGAGACAGAAAATTAAAACATGGCCTCTTTTGATGGAGGGGTCAGAGAAGGCCAAAGGAAGAGGTGATGTTTACGGGAAGGCCTGGAAGATGCACAGGAGCTGCATGTGTGAAGACCAGTCCAAGCTGAAAGAAGAGTTAGCGCAAAGGCTCTGACCAGGAAAGAACTTGCATGCTGAGGCATCGAAAGAGCAGGCTTTGGAGAAACAGACCACATAGATGAACGACGAGCTGGCCAGGTCTGGAGGGTGCGGGGAGCGGGAGAGTGTCAGAGGGCTAGTGCAGCCCGGGCCGGGGCATCGCGGCCCACTGGTGCAGGCGTAGGCCATGAATAAGAGGAAGAACAGGCTGGAAAGCTGAGGGACCAGATGTGACAGGCCTGGTATGTCAGAGGGACTTGGGTTTCACCCAGTAGACAGCAGGCAGCCAAAACAGAGGGGAACTGTATGTCTCCAGGTAAAAACATTTTTTTTTTTTAGACAACAAAGGATCTCTATTTGGAGAAATTTTGGAAAATGCACAAAAATATGTTGAAGAAAAAAATCTAGAAGTACAAATTCAAATTACTGTTAACATGTGTGTGTGTGTGTGTGTGTGTGTGTGTGTGTGTGTGTGTGTTACTAGGGATTGAACCCAGGGGCATTCTACCTCCAAGCTACACCCCCAGCCCTATTTTTTATTCTTTATTTTGAAACAGGGGCTCACTAAGTTTTGGAGGGCCTCACTAAGTAGCTGAGGCTGGCCGCGAACCCCGGATCCTCCTGTCTCAGCCTCCCAAGTACTGGGATTACAAACATGCGCCACTACGCCCAGCCATTGTTAGCATTTTTATTATTTCTGTGCATACATATATACAGTTTTCCAAAGATGAGATTTTTCTACAATATTTTACAGTTGCTATTTCATTTAACAATATAGAACATTCTGAAAACGGCTCCCTATGTCATTAACTATTCTTTTCCAGTATTTTCAATACCTGTGTAGTATTTCATGCTTAAAATGGGCTGATACTTACTTACCCAACCCCTATTGTTTTAGTCTATATTTCTTTTTTTTTTTTTTTTGCGGTACCGGGGATTGAACCCAGGGGTGTTCTACCTCCACGCTACACCCCCGGCCCTATTTTTTTATACTTTATTTTGAAACCGAGTCTCACGAAGTTGCAGAGGGCCTCACTGAGAGACAGAGAGAGACAGGGAGAGAGAGAGAGCGCTGAGGCTGGCCATGAACCTGGATCCTCCAGTCTCCTCCTCCCAAAGTACTGGGATTACAAGCATGCGCTACCACGCCCGGCTTGGTTACTAACTTTTAAGAGTACTTTATATCTTAAGACCATTAGCCCGCATATACATTGCCAGATATTTTCCCAGTCTATCTCTTCAAACTACTACTTTTTCCTATAGACGTTTTGCATTTTTATATGGTGAAATCTGTCTTTTCCTTTAACCTTTTCATGAAAACTTTAAAAAGCCTTATCCACCCAAACATCAGGGACATATTCAATTATATTTTCTTCTTACCTTTCAATGTAAATTTTGATAGTTTTCAAAAATGTAAATTTCAGTAATTTGTTGGCTCTAATCAAACTTCTTTATTTAAAAAGATGACTGTAGCTGGGCGTGGTGGCACACACTTGTAATCCTAGTACTTAGAAGGCTGAGACCAGAGGATCCAGGTTCACTGCCAGCCTCAGCTACTCAGTGAGGCCCTCCACAACTTAGTAAGACCCTGTTTCAAAATAAAAAATAAAAAATAGGGCTGGGGGTGTAGTCCGGAGGGAGAATGCCCCTGGGTTCAATCCCTGGTACCGCAAAAAAAAAAAAAAAAAAAAAAAAAAAAAAAAAAAAAAAAAAAAGATGACTGTAGCCAGGCATGGTGGCACACACTTGTAATCCCAGTACTTGGGAGGCTGAGACAGGAGGATCACAGATTTGAAGCCAGCCTCAGCAATTTAGCGACCCTGTTTCCAAATAATAAAATAGGGCTGGAGGTGTGGCTCAGAGGCAGAATGCTCCTGGGTTCAATCCCCAGTACCACATACACACACAAAAAAAAGATAAATGCAGAATTGTGGAATTGTGGAGGAATTTTCAGTCAGGAGGGATCTGATCATGACTGTGAGTCTAACCTTGTTTCTGCCCCACACAGTCCAACTGTGCAGCAGATCTCTTGTGACATGCAATGACCCTCAACCTCAGGCAGGGCCAGAGATGGGAACTCCCAGCTCAGTTAGGAATCCTAAGCCGGACGTGGTGGTATACAACTGTAATCCCAGTACTTGGGAGGCTGAGACAGGAGGATCATGGGTTAGAGACTCAGCAATATAGTAAGACTCTCAGCAATCTAGGGAGACCCTGTTTCAAAAGAAAAAATAAAAAGGGCTGGGGGTATAGCTCAGAGGTAGAGTGACCCTGGGTTCAAGCCCCAGTACCACAGAAAGAAAAGAAAGAAATCCCAGGGGAGATGTAACGAATGTAACCAAGGCTTGGGCGGTTTCCTGGTAGAGCTGGCCAAGGACTGGCTCCAGGTGGTGAGCAGAGCCCCTGGTGACTGTCAGACTTTTCGTTTGAGTAGATATTGCTTTCATTAACCTGGACTATAACCACTGAGGGAGGCGGAGTCTTGGGAAGGAGGGAGGAGCGTGGGAGATGATACAGACAGCTAGGGGTTGATGCATTTTGGAAAGATGTAAGACATTTCAGGTTGAGATATCCAAGCAATGAGCAACAGGAATCAGAACCTGGGGGTCTGCACTGGGGGATGTCAATTGGGAGCCAGCTATTGAAAGAAGTTGAAGTAGTGGAGGCCGAGCGTGGTGGCGCACGCTTATAATCCCAGTACTTAGGAGGCTGAGACCGGAGGATCCGGGTTCGCGGCCAGCCTCAGCTACTTAGTCAGGCCCTCCGCAACTTCGCGAGACCCGGTTTCAAAATAAAGTATAAAAAAAATAGGGCCAGGGGTGTAGCTCGGAGGTAGAATGCCCCTGGGTTCAATCCCTGGTACCGCAAAAAAAAAAAAAAAGAAGTTGAAGTAGTGGAAATGAATGAGACAAGCCACATGCAGAAAATAAGAAGATCATGGCCCAGAAAGGCCTCGGGCACACCAAGATTCAAGGTGGAGGGGGGTGGAGTTGAAAAGGAGAAATAGGCAAAAGAAACTAAGAACTTATCAAAGAAGTAGGAGAACAGCCGGGTGTGGTGGCGCACCCTTGTAATCCCAGTACTTTGGGAGGCGGAGACCGGAGGATCCAGGTTCTCGGCCAGCCTCAGCTCGCTCTCTCTCTCTCTCTCTCTCTCCCCTCCCCCGTCTCTCTCTCTCTCTCTACCTAGTGAGGCCCTCCGCAACTTCGTGAGACCCGGTTTCAAAATAAAGTATAAAAAATAGGGCCAGGGGTGTAGCGCGGAGGTAGAACGCCCCTGTGTTCAATCCCCGGTACCGCAAAAAAAAAAAAAAAGAAGTAGGAGAACTCAGACTGACTATAGGGCCAAAAGAGAAAGAGTCCCAGGGATAGGGAATGGTCTCCACCATTGGAACTTTCTAGCATGGCACCTAGGCCCTTCCTGTTCTGGTCATTGTAGGCTCCTCCCTGTTCTTCCACACACACCGGGTCCATTCTCAACTCCTTGTGGTTGTGTGTACCACTTCCTCCACCCCCACCTGCCACCTGGACAGCCACCCGTCTTTCAGGAGCCACCTAAGTGTCACCCCTCTGTGAAGGCAATCCTGTCCATCCTACCCAGAAGTGTACCACAGGTTCTCAGAGCTTCCTCAGCACCGTCGATCCTACTTCTAGGCTAACCTGCCGCCTCGCGAGGTAGTTCTCTGCTTACCAGTACTTTTCTGACTTCTCTAAGGCAGCTCCCCCAGCAACAGAGACGTTAACTCAACATTCGCTGGGGCCATATCCCAAAACAGCCAATGGCAGACTTCTGTTGAAGTCCTGTGGTTTTTAAATAATTTATGCTGGTTTTCATTCTACCATCCCAAATGTTGGTTTTAGTTCGAGTGTTGAATGTTTCCAGATACTTACCATGGCATAAAGCCGATTCCCTAGCAAGAGTCTCCATCTTCGTTCCAGGGCTTCGCTTACTGTAGCACACTGCCGAGGGTCCCAGTCAGCATGCGCTCCGCTTGTAAGAAGCGTCTGTGTAGGCATGTATGTCTTCCACCAGAGCGAGGCGCTTCCGCCACGGACTGTCTTCAGCATCCCGTCCTAGCGTCCGGCACAGTACCTAGAGGACAGAGGCAGCCTGAATGTATATGAAAGAAGGGGTAGAAGAACAGATGTGTGGGCAGAGGAGAGGAGGAGGAAAGGGCAGGTGAACAGATGGATGGACTCTTTTTTTGTTTTGTTTTGTTTTGTTTTGTTTTGTTTTGTTTTGTTTTGTTTTGTTTTGTTTTGCTGTGCTGGGGATTGAACCCAGGGGCATTCGACCTCCGACCTACACCCCCAGCTCAATTTTTTATTCTTTATTTTGAAACAGGGTCTCACTAAGTTGCGGAGCGCCTAAGTAGCTTAGGCTGGCTGCCAACCCGGATCCTCTGGTCTCAGCTTCCCAAATACTGGGATTACAAGCGCGCCACCATGCCCAATGCAGGTGGATGGATTCTTTAACAAAAGTTAAACAATAAGCAGTACAGAGTGAAAGTCAGTGTAGATGAAATACTCTTTCAAGGAGCTGTCAGGTGTTATGAGAGAGAAGGCAATAGTTATAGTTTATATTAATTTGAGGACATTTGGTGTCAGCGGGGTGGGTACAAAAGGACATGGGATTTTTGGTGTATTATTTAATGGAAGTGTGTGTGTGTGTGTGTGTGTGTGTGTGTGTGTGTGTGTGTGTGTAGGTATAGTACTGGGGATTGAACCCAGGGGCATTCTACCTCCAAGCTATACCCCCAGCCCTATTTTATTTTTGAAACAGAGTCTCACTAAGTTGCTGAAGATCTTGCTAAGTTGCTGAGTCTGGTCTCCAACCTGCAATCCTCCTGTCTCAGTCTCCCAAGTATTGGGATGACAGATGTGTGCCACCACGCCCGGCTAATGAAAAAGATTTGAACATGCCTATAGGCTGAGGAAAAAGCAGAGTGTCAGTGGGAAAGAGACTGAAAATATCACTCTAATTCACTCAAGAAATACTTATTGAGTGCCAGGAATGTCCTGGGTGCTGTACCAGGGAGTAAGGGAGGCAGACTGAGCTTCTCTGCTTATGGAACTTTCATTCTAGTGGAAAATTGGGGGGGCTAGGTAACAAGCTGTCACACGAGATGCAAAGCACTTTAATGTTTGTCCACAACAAACATAGTTGTGGAGGTAAGATTGCTGAAGACGAAAACACATGCATGCGGAAACCCGAATGCTTGTGTGTGTGTGCCTGTGTGTGCATGCTGCACGCATGCACGTGTGTGTGTGTGTGTAAGGGGCACGGAGAAAGAGCAGGAGTAGCACTGATGACTCCAATGTGCATGTGCCAAAAATATTTCTCGCCCATGGTTCAGACAAGGTGGTACTTCTGAGATATAGAAACGAAACGGGGGCAGAAAAAGGCATGGTTGAGTCTCCAGCAAGCCAGCCAGCCTAAGCCTTTCTCGTCTTTCAGAAGTGATTCATTTCCCTTCTGTGTGGTTTTCTTAACATAGTCTGCATAGAGTGATGATGAAATCCACATAGAAACAAAGTCTGTGATCTGAGCATGCAGGCGGGAACAGTATTAATGCATATTCTAAGTCCTGAGGTTAGGCAGCAGGCCACAGGCTCCCCTCCCCACCCTAGAAGTCAGCCATTACCACACACCCCCGCTCCCTGCATGATAGTGAATACATTTTCAGTGGCAGAAACCATAGAGCTCAGTCGTCCTTCATTCTGTTTTTCAAGTAATGTTAACAAGAAATAAGCCAGAGCCAGGCGTGGCGGCACACGCTTGTAATCCCAGTACTTGGGAAGCTGAGACCGGAGGATCCGGGTTCGCGGCCAGCCTCAGCTACTTAGTGAGGCCCTCCACAACTTCATGAGACCCTGTTTCAAAAATAAAAAATAAAATAGGGCCAAGGGTGCAGCTCAGAGGTAGAATGCCCCTGGGGTCAACAAAGAAAGATAAAAAGAAGGAGGAGGAGGAGGACGAGAAGATATCTGCTTATGTCACGAGGCTTGCCACCGAAGAGTTCATAGTCTAAGACAGAAGCAGATGAGCATTTATGGCATCCAACTCATGATAAACCCTCTCCAAATGTTAGCTACAATATGTTCATTTAAAATTAAAAATTCGCCGGGCATGGTGGCGCACGCTTGTAATCCCAGTACTTGGGAGGCGGAGACCGGAGGATCGGGGTTCGCGGCCAGCCTCAGCTACTTAGTGAGGCCCTCCGCAACTTTGTGAGACCCGGTTTCAAAATAAAAAATAGGGCTGGGGGTGTAGTCCGGAGGTAGAATGCCCCTGGGTTCAATCCCCGGTACCGCAAAAAAATAAATTAATTAATTAAATTAAATTAAAATTTCCAGCTGGGCATGGTGGCGCATGCTTGTAATCCCAGTACTTGGGAGGCTGAGCCAGGAGGATCACAGGTTTGCGGCCAACCTCAGCAACTTAGTGAGACCCTGTTTCAAAATAAAAAATAAAATAGGGCTGGGAGTGTAGCTCAGAGGTAGAATGCCCCTGGGTTCAATCCCTAGTACCACACACAAAAAAAAATTATAATTTCCAGGCTGCACATAGTGGTGCACACCTGTAATCCCAGGACTTTGGAGGCCAAGACAGATCCCCATTACCACACACACACATACACACACACACATACACACTATATATATATATATATATATATATATATATATATATATAGTGTATATAGTGTATATATATGTATATATATGTATGTATATATATACATATACATATATATAATTTCCATAAACAGAAATAAATTACATTAACACCACAAAAAAATAGAGCTTCATGAATCTGAAGGTCAGAGCTGTGTCCCTCCTGTGTCCTTGCTGCCATTTCAGGAGGTGGCCCAGGCTTGGCTGCTCACTGCCCATCTTTACAATTTTAAGTTTATATTTGTAACTAAAGGTCATGCGTTTTGCGATATGTATTCCCGTGAGTGTGTCCGTGGCTTCCCACGGGCGCTGGGGAACAGATTGCTTTTCCACGTGAGCAAACAATTGTAGAAGCAGTAGTCTACTGTGACCCTCGTGAAGCGCTCAGTCGGGTCCTCCCCTAGCTCCAGTCCCTCCTGCGGCCCCTTTCTCTTTTCCCTCTTCTCTCTCCAAACGTAGATATTCTCGAGGACAGACTCTAGCCAGAAGCAGATTTCTTCAGTCGCTGATCAGCCCAGAAATAACAGCATCCAGGGCTCCGGGGCGGCCAATAGCGGTCACTTTTTTTTTTTTTTTTTTTTTTTTTTTTTG
>PVJS01037669.1:0-19789 GCA_004027185.1 Glis glis
ATAGGGAGGCCCAAAGAGAAGGAGAGAACACACAACATTTATTGTTTGCTGTCATATGTGGGTGCAGTTTGTAGCAGGTCAAAACAATGGCAGTATCCTTGGGAGGCTGAGACAGGAGGATCACAGGTCCTTGGCCAGCTGCAGCAACTTAGCAAGGCCCTCTGCAACTTAGTGAGATCCTGTTTCAAAAATAAAATAAAAGGCCGGGCGTGGTGGTGCATGCCTGTAATCCCTGTACTTGGGAGCCTGAGACAGGAGGATCGCAGGTTCAAGGACAGCCTCAGCAAGTAGTGAGACTCAATTAACCTAGCGAGACCCTGTTTCCAAATAAGAAATAAAATCTGGCTGGGGGTGTAGCTCATATGTAGAATGCCTCTGGGTTCAATTCCCAGTACCACACATACACACACAAAAAAATTAAAAATAAAATGTAAAATAAGCCGGGCGTGGTGGCGCACGCTTGTAATCCCAGTACTTGGGAGGCGGAGACCAGAGGATCCGGGTTCGTGGCCAGCCTCAGCTACTTAGTGAGGCCCTCCGCAACTTCGTGAGACCCGGTTTCAAAATAAAGTATAAAAAAATAGGGATGGGGGTGTAGCTCGGAGGTAGAACACCCCTGGGTTCCATCCCCGGTACCGCAATAAATAAATAAATAAATAAATAAATAAATAAAATGCAAAATAAAATAAAGTAGGGCTTGGGGTGTAGCTCAGAGGTAGAATGTCCCAGGGTTCACTCTCCAGTGTTTGTGTGTCTGTCTCTCTCTCTCTCTCTCTCTCTCTCTCTCTCTCTCTCTCTCTCACACACACACACACACACACACATACAAATAGAAACATCAAAGATTACTGATTATAGATCACCTTAACAGATATAATAATAATAATGATGATGAAAAAGTTTTAAATATTGTGAGAATTACCAAAATGTGACGTGAGTGCATGCTGTTGGAAAAAATGTGCTGATAGACTTGCTTGCCACAAGCTTGCTACAAACATTTAATTTGCAAAAAGCGTAATATACAGCCAGGTGCCATGGCCCACACTTGTAATCCTGGTACTTGGGAGGCTGAGACAGGAGGATTGCATGTTTGAGGCCAGCTTCAGCAACTTAGTGAGACCCTATTTAAAAATAAAAATTAAGCCGGACATGGTGGTGCATGCCTGTTAATTCCAGTACTTGGGAGGCTGAGAAAGGAGGATCACAGGTTTGAAGTCAGCCTCAGCAACTTAGTGAGACCCTGTTTCCAAATTAAATAAATAAGTAAGTAAATAAATAAATAAATAAATAGGGCTGGGGGATATAGCTCAGAGGTAGAATGTCCCTGGGTTCAATTCCTAGCACCACAAAAATGAATAAATAAAATTAAATTTAAAAGGACTGCTGGGGGTGTAGCTCAGAGGTAGGACTCCCCTGGGTCCAATCACCAGTACCCTCCCCCCACAATATCTGCAAAGCATAATCAAGCAAAGTGCCATAAAATGAGGGATGCATGAATACGGTAGCCTATTGCTCTGGCAGGTAGCTCTGATTTTTTCTGCCAGATTACTCTTCCTGGATTTGCTCTGGCAAGTAAATTCCCTCCACTGTCATCTTATTTGGAGTTTCTAAAACTTCTTCAGCGGCCTTCACATCAGCACGCATGGTCACCACTCACCTTCACGTTATGTAATGGATAGGGATTCTAGAAGCCTTTAAACCACGCTGAGCTAGTCTGGCTCAGCACGGTCAGATTCAGCCTTTTCTTTTAACTTTGGCTGTGACTGTTGTGGTGCTGACAGGGATGCACTTCTGTGTCCCATCCTCAATCAGGTGCTTAGAAGTTTCTTGGGATCTGATATAGACCCTTTTCAAATTTTTTTAGTCGCTGGATGTGGTGATTTATTCCTGTGATCCCAGTATTCGGGAGGCTGAGACAGGGGGATTGCAGCTTTGAGGCCAGCTTCAGCCATTTATCCAGAACTTGTTTTAAAATAAAAAGAGCTGGGGGTGTAGCTTGAAGGTAAAGCACCCCTAGGTTCAATCCCCAATATAAAAAAATAATAATTTGAAGCTGGGCATGGTGGCACATGCCTGTAATCCCAGTACTTGGTAGGCTGAGACAGGAGGATCGCTGGTTCAAGGACAGCCTCAGCAAGTAGTGAGACTCTCATCAACCTAGCGAGACCCTGCTTCAAAATAAAAATAAAATAGGGCTGGGGGTGTAGCTTGGAAGTAGAATGCCTCCGGGTTCAATCCCCAGTACCAAAACAACAACAACAACAACAACAATAATAATAATAATAATAATAATAATTTGTATTAGTCTCATTGCCGTCAATTAAGCAGAGCCTCTCACTGCTTTCACTCCTTTGTCCTTGTTCCTTAGGATTGTAGCTATGGTGGAAGGGGACATGCCTGACTGTCAACAATGACCATCACTGGTTTTCCACCTCTGTGGCACTTCATCACTTTTTTTTTGGTACTGGAGGATGAACCCAGAGTCATTTTACCTCTGAGCTACACCCCGAGACCTATTTTATTTTGAAACAGGCTCTTGTTAAGTTGCTGAAGGCACTTGCTAAATTGCTGAGGCTGTCCTCGGACCTGCGATCCTCCTGTCTCATCCTCCCAAGTATTGGGATTACAGGTGTGCACCACCACGCCTGGCTCTCTTCAGCTCCATTATAATCTGTGTGTGTGTGTGTGTGTTTCTAGCAATTGAACCCAGGGGCCTTCTACCCCTGAGCCACTTCCCTAACCCTATTTAATTTTTTTTGGTACTGGGGATTGAGCTCAGGGGTATTCTACCTCTGAGCTACACCTCCAACCTTATTATTATTATTATTATTATTATTATTATTTTATTATTAAACAGGGTCTTGATAAATTGCTGAAAGCCTTGCTAAATTGCTGAGGCTGGCTTTGAACCTGCACTCCTTCAGTCTCAGCCTCCCAAGTACTGGGATTACAAGTGCGTGCCACCATGCCTGGTTTACATTGATTTTTTTCCTTCCCAACTTTCCCTCAGTTTATACACACAAGTATATAATGGACACCTGCATAATACCAATAATATTGGCCCACATTTACAAATTTTTATTTATTCATTTATTTATTTATTATTTATTTATTTATTTAGTGGTACTGGGGATTGAACCCAGGGGCATTCTGCCTCTGAGCTACACCCCCGGCCTTATTTTCTATTCTTTATTTTGAAACAGGGTCTTACTAAGTTGCAGAGGATCTCACTAAGTAGTTGAGGCTGGCCACGAACCCGGATCCTTCAGTCTCAGCCTCCCAAGTACTGGGATTACAAGCGTGTGCCACCATGCCCCTCTATACCCATTTTCACCTTGCAATATGAGAGGATAAGAAAGAGAACTTTGACTACATCTCCAACCTATGTATGTATATATTAATTAATTTATTTATTTTTGTGGTACTGGGGGTTGAACCCGGGGCATTCTACCTCTGAGCTACACCTCGAGCCCCAGCCCTATTTTTATTTTGAAATAGGGTCTTGCTAAATTGCTGAGGCTGGTCTTGAACCCGTGATCCTCTTGTCTCAGCCTCCCAAGTACTGGTATTACAGGCATGCGCCACCATGCCCGGCCAGACCCTGATTTTGCTGACATGTCAGAAGAACCCTTTCGGCAGGACGGTGCCCTGAGGTTGCTGCTGTGTGCATCCTGCTTGCTTACTGATACTCCTCGACTCTCATGAACATAGAAACCACTTGGGGGCTCAGTAGCAACCAAACCATGATTTGTCATAACAAACAGGCAAACATCTGTTAGCGTGGCAGCCATCACAGGCACACCTCTCCCGAGAGAAGCCACACAGAGATCACCTGTTGTTCCACCAGTGGGGAGAGATGAGTGGGCACCAGATATTGGGACCACTAACTCCTTCTTCGGCTACTTCACTCTCAACCAAAATGCCTCTTTTGTTAATCTGGAAGTAAAATATTCTTTTTAATTTTTTTTTTGTGGTACTGGGGATTGAACCAATGGGCATTTTACCTCTGAGCTATACACCCAGCCCTTTTTATTTAATTAAATTAATGAATTAATTTTTGTGGTACTGGGGATTGAACCCAGAGGCATTCTACCTTTGAGCTACCTGCCCAGCCCAATTTTATTTCTTATTTGGAAACAGGGTCTTGCTAGGTTGATGAGAGTCTCACTACTTGCTGAGGCTGTCCTCGAACCTTTGATCCTCCTGTCTTAGCCTCCCAAGTACTGGGATTTTAGGCATGCGCCACCACACCTGGATGCCATTTTTTATTTTAAAACAAAGACTCACTAAGTTTCTGAGGGCCTGGCTAAGTTCCTGAGACTGGACTTGAACCTGCGATCCTCCTGTCTCAGCCTCCCAAGTACTAGTACTGGGACTATTGGTGTGGACCACCAACACCTAGCTAGAAAAACATTTTTAATTGGCAGAACCCAATCTTCTCATAGTAATGAGAGTTTTTTTTTAAATCAGATTTTGTTATTTACCTGTTTGAAACAAGGTAAATACAGGCTGCCCATTGTCATTAAAATATAATGCACAAGCCAGATGTCCTATAATCCCAGTACTTGGGAGGCTGAGACAGGAGGATTGAAGGTTCAAGGCCAGCCTCAGCAATTTAGGGATGCTCTCAGCAACTTAGTGAGATCCTGTTTCAAAATGAAAAATAGAAAGGGCTGGGCATGTAGCTCAGAGGTAGAACATCACTGAGTTCAATCCCCAGAACCAACATAAAATAAAATAAAAATAAAAATAAAAATAAAAATAAAAATAAAATAATGCATGTATCCTCAAGGAGGTGTAGAAGACCTGATCTGCCTTTCTGTCATCTCCATGACTCTCCATTTTGCTCACTGTCTTCTGGCCACATTTGGCTCCTGTCAGGCCTCCCAAACTCTAGTCTCTTTCCTTATTCCTTTGGTTTGGTGAACTCTTCTCACTTTTCACCATGATAATAGCTCTTTATACTTCAGGTCACTGTTTAAATGTCTTTACCAAGAGGCCATCAGAGACATCCCACTGTAAATTAGGTCTCCTAGTTTTACTCTTTCTTTTTTTTTTTTTTTTTGCAGTACCGGGGATTGAACTCAGGGGCATTCTACCTCTGAGCTACACCCCCAGCCCTGTTTTGTATTCTTTATTTTGAAACCGGGTCTCACGAAGTTGCGGAGGCCTCACTGAGTAGCTGAGGCTGGCCGCGAACCCAGATCCTCCGGTCTCAGCCTCCCAAGTACTGGGATTACAAGTGTGCACCACCACGCCCGGCTTTAGTTTCACTTTCTATGTAACCTGTCCCTTTCCTCCATAGCGCTCATCCTTTAGTGATTTAATTACATAATTATGTGTAGGTTTTAAATTGTAATGTTTCTTCCCCCATATCCCTGCAAATCCATGTTCGCTCACTTATTTCTCATAACCCAGCATAGCACATGCCTTCCCTCCAGTGTACACATGATATTTAAAAAAATGAATCAACTGGGTGCAGTGGCCCATGCCTGTAATCTCAATACTTGGGAGGCTGAGACAGGAGGATTGCAGGTTTGAGGACAGCCTCAACAATTTAGGCCCTCTGCAACTTAGTGAGAACGTGTTTCAAAATAAAGAATAAAAAATAGGACTGGGGTTGGAGCCTGGAGGTAGAATGCCTCTGGGTTCAATCCCCAGTACTGCAAGATAAATAAATAAATAAATAAATAAATAAATAAATAAATAAATAAATAAAAATAAAATAGGGAGCTGGGCGTGGTGGCACACACTTGTAATCCTAGTACTTGGGAAGCTGAGACAGGAGGATCGCAGGTTCACTGCCAGCCTCAGCTACTTAGGCCCTCCGCAACTTAGTGAGACTCAGTTTCAAGATAAAGAATAAAAAAAGGGCTGGGGGTGTAGCTCGGAGGTAGAATGCCCCTGGGTTCAATCCCCAGTACCACATACACACACACACACACACACACACACACACACACACACACACACACAAATAAATAAATAAATAAAATAGTGCTGGGGGTGTAGCTCAAAGGCAGAATGCCCCTGGGTTCTATCCCCAGTACCACACTCACAAAAAAAGAATAAATGAAGTAATAGTTAAACTCAGGCCAGAAGGATGACTAGGACTTAACTTGGCAAAGGGTATGAGTGGGAGGGGGCTTTGGAAGAGTTTCTGTCTCTTTTGGAAACTTTCAAGGAGGGAAAGGCCATCTGGAATGGGGGTCACAAGTATAGGATTAGAAATGTGCCTTGCTCAGCTTTGTGAAACGTAGGAAAATTTCTTTCTTTTTTTTTAAGGTGAGGGAATTGTGTTTTTCTGACATATTGCCGTATTTAGTTATTAAGGTAGGATCATTAGAGGTGTAGAAAAATAAGCTAGATAAAATCTTATTGGAATTAGTATTGGGCTGATGTGTTTTATGCAGGTGTGGGATAAGGTGACTCACTGTAGTCTGTGCTGTTTTATAGGGAATGTAGAAGATAGAAATTAGAACGAGTGGGCTGCTGATAGGATCTGTTGCTTTTGTTCTAGAAAGAAAAACAAATCACTTGAAAGTGTATTAGGTTTTGACTTCCAAAATTTTTCTATAGGTTTTTGTTAGTATAGTTGTTAGGAAATTAGGGATAATAACCTGCAAATAATCATTGCCTGAATAATCACAATTTTGAAAGCAAGTTTTTGTTTTTGGTACTGGAGATTGAACCCAGAGGCATTCTATCTTCGAGCTATACCCCCAGCCCTATTTTATTTTTATTTTGAAACAGGGTCTCGCTAGGTTGATGAGAGTCTCACTACTTGCTGAGGCTATCCTCAAACCTGTGATCCTCCCGTCTCAGCCTCCCAAGTACTGGGATTACAAGCATGCACCACCACGTCCGGCTTGAAAGTGAGTGTTTTGGCAAGGAGAAGTGAAGAATGTCCCCACAGCCAGTTGAGGGGCAGCACAGGAAGGCACCTTTTGCTGGAATATTTCACTTTGCAGCTGTCTGCATATCTAAAAGATCTATTTTTCTGGAATGAAGCCACTACATAAAAGAACATAGATCTGAAAGCAAATTGGGCCTAAATTTAAATTCCAGGTCCATCACTTACTGGGAAACCATTGGGGCTGGGGATTGAACCCAGGGCTTTATGCATGGTAGATAAGCACTTTACCACTGAGTAACATCCCCTATTTTTTTTTTTTTTTACCAACAGCTTGATTGAGGTATAATTTACATAGCATAGAATTTTCCTATTTTAGGTGTACAATTCAGTGACTTTGTGGTATATTTACAGAGTTGTGAGACCATTGCCATATTCCAGCTTTACAACATTCTCATCACACCCATAGGCCCCTCCCGTCTATGTGCAGTAACTCTCCCTTCCCAAACCCAGGCTCAGGCAAGCACCAATCTATGGTTTTTTTCTATAGGTTTGTCTTTTCTGGATCATTTATTTATTTATTTTTTGGTGGCACTGGGGATTGAACCCAAGGGCGTTCCACCTCTGAGCTAAACTCCCAGTCCTATGTTACTGTTTGTTTTGTTTTGTTTTATTTTATTTTATTATTTTATTTTTTGCAGTACTGGGGATTGAATCCAGGGACATTCTACCTCCGAGCTACACCCCCGGCCCTATTTTTTATTCTTTATTTTGAAACAGGGTCTCACCAAGTTGCAGAAGGCCTCACTAAGTAGCTGAGGCTGGCCACGAACTTGCGATCTTCCTGTCTCAGCCTCCCAAGTACTGGAATTATAAGCGTGCGCCACCACACCCGGCTGCATCTTTTATATAAAGAGAATCACACAACACGTGGTCCTTGGTGGCTACCTTCCTTCATTTAGTGATGTTTTGAAGTTCATCCATTTTCAGTAGTTGGTTGCTTTTTATTGCAGAATAGAATTCCAGTATACAGATATGTAACATTTTATTAATTCATCCACAAGTGATGACCATTTGGAATTTTCCTCCTTGTGAAATTATGAACAATGCTGCTAGGAACATCCTGGAAGCGGAAGTGTGGGGTTGTAAGGTAAGTTTAGGCTTAAGTTTTGAAGAAACAAAACTGTCTTCCGAAGTGGCTGCTGTTTAAGGCTTCTAGCTTCTTCTCCTTGTACTTGTCCATAATTGTTACTGTCTTTCTTTTTGATTATAGCTGTCCTAGTGTGCAAGGTGCTTTTTATTTTGCATTTCCCTAATGGCTTATGATATTGACCAATTTTCATGTGTTTATAGGCCATTTCCTTTGGTGAAATGTCTATTAGAGATTTTGTCTTAATTAACTAATTATTTTAGTGGTGGGGTGCTGGGGATGGAACCCAGGGCCTCCTTCAAGCTAGGCACCACTGAGCTACACCCCCAACCTATTTTTTGTTTTATTGGTATTGGGGATTGAACCTGGGGCTTTCTTTCTTTTTTTTTTTTTGGTACAAGAGCATTCTACCTTTGGGCTATACTCTCATCCCTATTTTTATTTTAAAACAGGGTCTTGCTAAGTTGCTGAGGCTGGCCTTGAACCTGTGATCTTCCTGTCTCAGCTTCCCAAATACTAGGATTACAAGCATGTGCCACCATACCTGGCTGAACACTGGGGCAATCTCCCTCTGAGCTATACCCCCAACTTAAACTTTATTTATAAAATACAGAGATTAAGCTGGGCATGCTGCCACCCACCTGTAATTCCAGTACTTGGGAGGCTGAGACAGGAGGATCATAGGTTTGAAGACAGCTTCAATAACTTAGTGAGGCCCTCAGCAACCTAAAAAGACTCTTTTTCAAAATAAAAATAAAAAAGGCCTGGGCGTGGGGGTGTAGCTCAGAGATAAAATGTCCCCAGCCTTATATTATCTTTTAATTTTGAAACAGGGTCTCACTAAATTTCTGAGGGCCTAGGTAAATTGTTGAGGCTGGCTTCAAACCTGTGATCCTCCTGTCTCAGCCTCCCAAGTACTGGGATTACAGGTGTGCACCACCCACTTGGTGGAAAACAGTATTTTCAATAAAGGAAAAATAATGACGATAAATAGTCCAAAGATTTGTAATAGGTGTAACAATGGTGCTATTATGATAGATTTGATATTTTGACCTTTTTAGTTCTATAATAAATAAATTAGTATTATTTAACATTTAATATAGCTAAGATATATTCAAATATACCTGAAGAATGGTTCATTTGTATAAACATGAACTTTTTATCACCCAGACCTGAGGACCTTCCAAACTTTTACATATGCAAGCTGTTTTAAAAGGAAAAGGTAAATCTCCCTTTAATCCAATGCCTTTCAAAGGTTATAAGGGTTTTACTACAAAAAAAAAAAAAAGAACAGCTCTTTTGAAGAAACAAATGAAGATCTTGGATTAAACACATTATCTTCTTGTTGCAAGTTGGTACAGAGCCTTGTCATATTTTTTGTTTCATTCTAAATGTTAATAATCTATAGCAACAAAGTGATTCTGAAAAGGAATATTTTTTGCTGCTGTTTTCGCAAATGTAAAAATAGACTTATTTATTTATTTGTTCATTTTGTGGTACTGGGAATTGAACTCAGGGGCATTCTACATCTGAGCTACACCTGTAATCCTCCTGTCTCAGCCTCCCAAGTACTGGAATTACAAGTGCGCACCACCATTCCCGGCTCTATTTCAGTTTTTATTTTGAAACAGGGTCTCACTAAGTTGCTGAGGGACTCCCTAAATTGCTGAGGCTGGCCACGAATCTGTAATCCTCCTGTCTCAGCCTCCCAAGTACTGGAATTACAAGTGTGCACCACTGTGCTTGGCTAAAAATGAATTTAAAGAACAATTTTAGCATCTATGGAGTATGATAGTGTTGCTTTTAATTTTAAAGTAGAGTTTACCCAAAATTGAGATCATGATCATTTAGTTCTATTAGAAATACTTAAACCAGGCTTGGTGGTGCACACCTGTAATCCCAGTACTTGGGAGGACGAGACAAGAGGATTGCAGGTTCAAAGCCAGCCTCAGCAATTTAGTGAGGCTCTCAGAAACCTTAGTGAGACCCTGTTTCCAAATAAGAAATAAAACTGGTCTGGGGGTATAGCTCAGAGGTAGAATGCCTCTGGGTTCAATCCCCAGAACCCCTCACCCGCCACACACACATACACACAGCTGATGGGGTGGCGCACGCTTGTCATCCCAGTACTTGGGAGGCTGAGGCAGAAGGATCGCAGGTTCTCGGCCAGCCTCAGCAACTTAGTGAGGCCCTCTGCAACCTAGTGAGACCCTGTTTCAAAACTAAAGAATAAAAATAGGGCTGGGGGCGTAGCTTGGAGGTAGAATGACCCTGAGTTCAGTCCCCAGTACTGCAAAAAAAAAAAAAAAATTGTTACTTAAGCCAGGTGTGCTGGTGCACACTTGGGAGCTATTTTACGTCTGAGCTACACCCCCAGCCCTATTTATTTTTTATTTTGGCATGGTGGCGCATGCCTGTAATCCCAGTACTTGGGAGGCTGAGATAGGAGTATCACAGGTTCAAGGCCAGCATCAGCAATTTAGCGAGGCCCTCTCTAACTTAGTGAGACCCTGTTTCAAAAATAAATAAATAAAAAGAGCTGAGGGTGTAGCTCAGAGGTATAATGCCCCTGGCTTCAATTCCCAAAACTGCAAAAAAAAAAAAACCAAACAACAAACCCTCAATGTATTTGCTTACCAGATTTTTATTACTATTACTAGCACTACTAATGTTATTTTCAAGAGATTCAAGCTAAGTGCATAGATTTGGAAGTTAGGATTACTGGCTAAACCTACCATCTCCTAATTGTGTAGCTCTGAGAAGTTAATCCTTCCTGTGTGTCATTTTCCTTATATACAAAATATGGATAAAATAGAGCCTACCTTGGAGGGCTGTTGTGAGGATTAAATGAACTAATTTAGGTGTGTGTACACCACTAAAAAGCATGTCGACAGGACGTGATGATGCATGCTTGTAATCCTAGTACATGGGAGGCTGAAACAGGAGGATTGCAGGTTTGAGGCCAGCCTCAGCAACTTAGTGAGACCCTGTTTCAAAACAAAAAAATAAAATAGGGCTGGGGATCTAGCTCAGAGGAAGAAGGCCCCGGAGTTCAATCCCCAGTACCACAAAAACCAAAACAACAACAACAATAACAACACCCCGTGTCTACCACTTTGTAAGTGCTGTAAGACTTAGTTTTATCACTGTTGCAAGCAACACTAACACTATAGCCTTGCATGTGGGCAGTGCTGCAGAGGTTAAGGAGGTTTTCACATTTACTGCTGGTAGAAACCCTCTCGGGTAGATGCTACAGTTGTAATTGATACTTGAAGCCATTTGTAGCTTTGCATATGAAATGCACCTGTGTGAAGCTGCAGCCTCTTGCCATGGCTGCTTGCATATGACAGTGCTGAAATGCCTGTACGTGGACAGTCCTTCCCACCACTGAGGTTGCTGAGCCTCCCCATTAACTTCTCTCCCCTCCCTCCTCTTTCCTTATTTCCTTCTCTCTTTCTTTCTTTTTTTTTTTTTTTTGGTGGTACTGGGGATTGAACCCAGGGGAGTTCTACCTGTGAGCCACACCCCCAGCCCTATTTTATTTTTTAGTTTGAAACAGGGTCTCACTAGGTTGCTGAGTGTCTTGCTACAATGTCGGGTCTGTCCTTGAACCTGCAATCCTCCTGTCTCAGCCTCTCAAGGACTGGGATTACAAGCGTGCGCCACCTAGCTCGGCTTCCTTTTTTTTTTTTACCCCTGCTGGTACTGGGGGTTGAACCCAGGGGTGCTTTATCACTGAACTACATCCCTAGCCCTTTTTATTTTATTTTGAGACAGGGTTTCACTAAGTTGCTGAGGCTGGCTTCGAACTTGCAATCCTTCTGCCTCAGCCTCCGGAGTAGCTAGGATTCCAGGCATGCTCTACACCGCACCCAGCTCTTCCCTTCTTTATATTCTTCAACACCTTGTTATACTTGGGGGAACTAGTCATGAGCTCGGGTTGTGCAGGCCTTGACTTCAGGAAGCCCAGGCTGGCCGTGTGGGAGCCAGGTCTCCTGTGCTCATTTCCAGGGGTGTTACCACACTGTCACTTACACTGACTTTCTGGTGAAGAAGTTGTCTCTTGGATGCTGGAGGAAAATGAAGGCAGTTTATTATTTTTCTTGCTACTACACAAAACCCAGATGGGATCTAAATATTTTATATTCTTTTTGAAACCAAAAGAAAGAAATGAGAAAAAGCTAAAATCCATATCCAACAAATTGCTTATTTTTACTTTTTTTGGGGGGTGTGTGGTGCTGGGATTGAACCCAGAGCCTTGTGCATGCTAGGCAAGTGCTCTACCACTGAGCTATATCCTCAACCATTATTGTTACTTTTTAATTGTTGTTTTGTGATACTATTTAGTTTTCATAATTATAAATATTTTTATAAATTTCTCTTAGTTCCATACATCACACAATCACTCCTATTATTTAGATTTTTTTCTAAATTTTTAAGTTTTTTGTGGTACTAGGGATGGAACCTAGTGGCTTTCTATCTCTGAGCTATACCCCCAGTGCTATTTCATTTTGAAACAGGGTTTCACTACATTGCTGAGGCCCTCGCTAAGTTGCTGAGGCTGGCCTCGAACCTGCCATCTTCCTGTCTCAGCCTCCCAGGTATTGGGATTACAGTCATGCGCCACCACACTGGCTGTTTCTAATTTTTCACTTTATGAGTGATGCTTCAAGAAACATTTTGGAGCCAGGCATGGTGTTGAAGACCAGTAATCCCAGTACTTGGGAGGCTGAGACAGGAGGATAGTAGGTTTGAGGCTGGCCTCAAACTTGAGATCCTCCTGCCTTAGTCTCTGGTGTAGCTGGGATGATAGGGGTGCATGGCTACACCCTGCTCTAACACAAGGATTTTTGGGGGGGGTTGGTACTGGGACTTGAACCTAGGGGCATTCTACCTCTGAGCTATACCCCTAGCACCATCCTTTAAAATTTTTACATTTTGAAATAGGATATCATTAAATTGCTGAGTCTGGCCTGGAACCTGTGATCCTCCTGTTTTAGCCTCCCAAGTACTGGGATTACAGGCGTGTGCCACCATGCCCAGCTCCTCTTAATTGTTTTAAAGTCTTGTTTCTAGAAATTTTCTTGTTCTATCAAGATGATCTTCCAAAGGCCCTAATGTGCAGAGATTATCACCATAAAATTACTGGCTACTTTAGTGGTCTTTTCTAAATAAATTGAATATCCAGAAAGTTTGAAACCATCAGAAAACCTTTTTTTGTTGTTGTACTGGGAATGGAACCCAGGGGCATTCTACCTCTGAGCTACTCCCCCAGTCCTATTATTTATTCATATACTTTTTATTTGGAAACAGAGTCTCACTAAGTTGCGGAGGGCCTCTCTAAGTAGCTGAGGCTGGCCGCGAACCTGCAATCCTCCTGTCTCAGTCTCCCAAGTACTGGGATTACAAGCGTGCACCACCATGCCCAGCTAGGAAACCTTATTTCTGCTTTTTTTTTTCAATAAGGAGTTGTGGGAATGATTAGCTAAAAATATTTGCAAAATTTAAAATAGATGAAATTATTACTCATTTACATATTCATAAGGTCAGGAATAAAATGCTATTTAGAAATGGTAAATTAAGGGCAAATTTTTAAAAATACAAATATTACATTAAATATCCACTGATTCTTTCTGTTCCATTTCCTCATTCCTTTGTTTATTCTAAAGAGATGTGAAAGGAAGATTATATGTTAAGGAGTGCTGTATTATTATATAAGAACTAATAGTTTATCCTTAAGAAATGCCATTGACCTGTAATCCCAGCTACTCGGGAGGCTGAGGCAGGAGGACCACAAGTTGAAGGCCAGCCTCTGCAACTTAGTGAGACCCTGTTGCAAAATTAAAAAGGACTGGGGATGTAGCTCAATAATAGAACACCCCTGGGTTCCATCCCTGCACTAGAAGAAAAAAAAAAAGAATACCACTGCATGTATTATAAGTCACTGCAAAATTCTAAGACTAAGGTGTTTTTTAGAAAGTAGAAGGGATGTTCCCAAGTTTATAATCATTTTATGGAACAAAGTATAGGTAATTATTTATCTACACTGGAAATAAAGAAACAAGAAAGTTTCCAAATAAATGTCTTATTTCACATTTTCCCACATCGTCAAGATAGGAACTTTGGAAGTGTATATAATTTTCTTCATGTATTCACAGATTATTTAAAGGTCTTTCGCTCACATTTTGAACATGGATACCAAGGTAAACATGAACTGTAAGAATCTTACATATCACAGGAACATGTCCACTTGAGTTCTTCTGCTGAACCCACAACTCCGCTCTACTACTTTGACCTTTGGATTATGTAAGAATTTTAATTTACAGTATTGCTTGATGTCCACTAGGGGGGACCAAACCACAAACACCGTGTACCCTTCAATTATTTACACAAGTAGTGGAATCCCAAGACGTTTCAGACCGCCCTTCTGAAATCTCCATGTCTAAAAGGTCCCCTCTATCATGATATACAAACGCATCAGTAAAAACATCGGGTAGTTGATATTAAAAAACAAGGTTTTAGAGTAGAGCAAATGCTTGCCTAGAGTCTGATAACTTGAATGTTTATCAATTCATGGAAAAGCACTAAACTGTTTTGAAATTATTGAACTTTTTGTAATAATCACCAAGATGCATACTTACAATTTTTAAAAAAAATGCTTGACTGATTGTTTTTTTTTTTTTTTGCAGTACTGGGGATTGAACCCAGAGGCATTCTATCTCTGAACTACACCCCCAGCCCTGTTTTTTATTCTTTATTTTGAAACAGGGTCTCACTAAGTTGCGGATGTCTCACTAAGTAGCTGAGGCTGGCCGGGGACCCAGATCCTCCGGTCTCAGCCTCCCGAGTACTGGGATTACAAGCGTGCACCACCACACCCAGCTCCTGATTTTTTAATTTTATTTTATTTTATTTTTTTTGGTACTGGGGATTGATCCCAGGGGCATTCTACCTCCAAGCTACACTCCCAGCCCTTTTTATTTTTTATTTTGAAACAGGGTCTTGCTAAGTTGCTGAGGATATCACTAAATTGCTGAGGCTGTCCTGGAACCTGTGATCTTCCTGTCTCAGCCTCTCAAGTACTGAGATTACAGGCATCTGCCACCATGCCTGGCATACTTGAATGATTTAACAAGAAGACAAAGGTGAACTTTGAAATATGACTACATAATGTATTAATTAGGTTAATGTATTTGGGATCATGGTGGATATTCAGAAGTAAGATTTTATTGAAACAATGTTCAACTATTTTATTAGTGACTAACTTAAAATCAATACAGCCTGAAACTTCTTTGTGATTTTGTAATTTAAAGAACTATAGTTTGAAAATATTGGGTTTTTTTTTGTGGTACTGGGGATTGAACCCAGGGGCTTCTACCTCCAGGCTACACCCACAGCCCGCATTTTTATTCTTTATTTTTTTGAAACAGGGTCTCACTAAGTTGCAGAGGGCCTCACTAAGTAGCTGAGGCTGGCTGCGAACCCAGATCCTCCGGTCTCGGCCTCCCAAGTACTGGGATTACAAGCGTGCGCCACCACACCTGGCTGAAAATATTGTTTTCCAAAATAAAGTCAATGCTTACATTGGGACTTTATAACTTTCAAATTAAACATTTCTGTTATTATTTGAAATCTCTGCTTTGTAAATGATTTTATAATATGAAGCAATACATTTTGTATACTTATTGTTTGTCCTAACTTTCTTAAAGCACTCCACATTTTATGAGACTTAACATGCCAAGAAAAACAAAAAGATTTTATTTCATGTAAGTATTACTTAAGAATCTCATGCTGCAATAGCTTTCAAAATAAAAACTAAGCACAGTCAGATAAGAATCACTTTGTAGAACTGTAGATTCTAAACATTTTTTTTCACAGAGGCACTTTTAATTTTACTGCCAAATTAGAGTAAAAAATCAGACTTAACATAGAAGATGAAAACATGACTTGCTTAAAACAAAAACAAAAACAATGCGGTTAAATCACAAAGCTCTATCCTGTATCCCATCTATTTCTCTGCAAAGCACAGGGTCTTGCAGAAACCGAATGTCCACTAGATGCCACACTTCCTTTGCTGAGCAACGCCTTGCTTTGACATCTGGCAAGCTGTGTGTAGCTGCTGCTGACTCTCCTGACAGGACCCCCAGCTCAGCTGTCTTTCCCCTTGTAGTCTCTTCTCTGTCTCCCGCGTGCAATGACATGCCTAACCATGCACTTTGCAAGGGAGAGATAGCTTGTAAAGTTCTGTTGTGATCCTTCGGCACAAGTACAGGGAGCTTACACTGGCCAACTTTAAAAACCGAGTAGAGTTAACAGTCCTTATTTTAAAAAAGCCAACAGTCCTCATTTGGGAGGACTTTTTTGTGGGTGTGATGACAACTAAAGATGATTTCTAGATTTTTTCTCATTTAATTAAAAAAATCCATGTTCTTTTTTCATCTTATATATTTGTTCTTTGTTTCTTCTATCAAGACAAAAATTGGAACCGGGAGTGGTGGAGCATGTCTGAGACAGGAGGATTGCAGGTTCAAGGACAGCCTCAGCAACTTAGGGAGGCCCTCAGCAACTTAGTGAGACCCTGTTTCAAAATAAAAAATAAAACAGGGCTGGGGATGTAGCTCAGAGGTAGAACACCCTTGGGTTCAATCCCTAGTACCCCCCCCCCCAATTTTTTTAAATAATTGGAAAAAAAGCTAATTTTCTAAATACAATCAAGAGGATTTATCTTTTTAGAGAACTACATTGAATGAATCTGTGATTAAACTATCTTTAGAAGGTACTGATACTTCAACTTGCTTTCAGAGATTACTGAAACTGAAAAAAAAAGAACAAATAAAGGGTTTTCAGTTTTCTTTGACATTTTTTGTAGGCTGAATTTAATAATGAATAGAGCCGGGTGTGGTGGTACATGCTTGTAATTCCAGTACTTGGGAGGCTGAGACAGGAGGATCACAGGTTCAGGGCCAGCCTCAGCCACTTAGTGAGATCCTTAGCACCTTAGCAAGACCCTGTTTCAAAAATAAAAAAAATAAGCCGGGCGTGGTGGCTTATTACATGCTGTAATCCAGTACTTGAGAAGCTGAGACAGGAGGATTCTAGTTTGAGGAGAGCCTCAGCAATTTAGTGAGACCCTGTTTAAAAATGAAAAGTAAAATAGGGTTGGGGGTGTAGCTTGGAGGTAAAATGCCCCTAGGTTCAATACCCAGTACTAAAAAAAAAAAAGAGAAAAAGAAAAGAAAGAAAGAAAATGAGTAGAATTTACTAAGAAGTAAAAGGCATTATCCAATAATTAATCGCACAAGGCTAAGAGGACCGCCGAGTAGTCAGAATATTTACATTGAAGTTGAGTCACAAGTATTTGGCCTATCTGTAACTTGTCAGTTATGCTGTCTTTGTGAGAGAAGGTAATCTGAGGTCAGCGTTTGGTGATGAGCACCACACCTAATCCTGTGAGAGTGCAGGGCCAGTCCTCCCTCCTCCAGATCATCAGGTACCTGGGCAATTCTTCCCTGGGACAGTAACTCCTGGGCCACTGTTTTCCCCATTTCCAAATCTTGTGAGGGTCTGATTTCCACATCTGGTTACTAAGGAAGGTGCTGTGAATTTTAAAAATTGCCCTTGAGCTGACTTTAGTTGCTGCAGTAACTACTGAAGTTTGCCACTTGGTGTGTGATTTTTTTTTCTTTTCTAACTCCATGTGTTTGGGGGATTAGTTTTCAGGCAACTCTCTTTTATTGTAACCTGCATGGAAAACTCTCTCCCTGCTCCCTTTTCACTCTACTTTCTTCTA
The DNA here is from genome assembly GCA_004027185.1 of Glis glis. Lineage (NCBI taxonomy): Eukaryota > Metazoa > Chordata > Mammalia > Rodentia > Gliridae > Glis > Glis glis. The sequence continues at coordinate 17,794 of PVJS01037669.1, forward strand.
AAATAGACTAAATTTATTAGCCAGTTTGGTGAAGAAAATGGTAAATTCTATGGGGGAGGAAAAACCAAACAAGTCTCCAATTTAAAACAAACAAACAAATAAATTAATGAAATTGTTTTGATTGGTCAGGGTAGATAATATGTATAACAGTAGGTTGTTAAAAAATTACTGTTATTTCACATTTTTTCTCGTAATTTTTCCCATGTACATGGCATCTGTTGTTAAAGATCCCTTTGTCAGCCGGGCGTGGTGGTGCATGCTTATAATCCCAGTACTTGGGAGGCTGAGACAGGAGGATCTGGGTTCGCGGCCAGCCTCAGCTACTTAGTAAGGCCCTCTGCAACTTAGTGAGACCCTGTTTCAAAATAAAGATTAAAAAATAGGGCTGGTGGTGTAGCTCGGAGGTAGAATGCCCCTGGGTTAAACCCCCAGTACTGCAAAAAAAAAAAAAAGATCTCTTTGACTAGGAAATTTAAATGATTTGTGATAACTGTGTGTGTGTGTGTATGGGGGGGTACTGGGGATTGAGCCCAGGGGCATTCTACCTTCGAGCTACACCCCTAGCCCTATTTTTTATTTTTATTTTTGAAACAGGGTTTCTCTAGGTGATGGGAGTCTATTTGCTGAGGCTGTCCTCGAACCTGTGATCTTCCTGTCTCAGCCTCCCAAGTACTGGGATCACAGGCATGTGCCACCACACCTGGCTTGTGATAACTTTTGAAAGGAAACTAGAAGAAAGAGATCAACCAGAATGTGGCTTTGTAAAAAGGGCTCAAGTTAGCCGGGTGCAGTGGCATACACCTGTAATCCCACTACTTGAGACAGGTGGATCACAAGTTCGTGGCCAGCCTCAGCAACTTAGCAAGGTCCTCAGCAATGCAGCAAGACCCTGTTTCAAAATAAAAAATAAAAAGAGCTGGGAGTGTGACTTAGAGGTAGAATGCCTCTGGGTTCAATCCCCAAAAAAGAGCTGGGAGTGTGACTTAGAGGTAGAATGCCTCTGGGTTCAATCCCCAGTATCTCTCTCTCTCTCTCTCTCTCTCACACACACACACATACACACACACATGGCTCAAGTAAACAAAGTAAGGTGATGTGTGACATGTCCTAAAAGCTGGTCTAAGGACAGATTCCAGCTGTCAATTCTAGTGTTTTCATGAGCACCTTTAACGTATACAGCAAAGCCCAAAGCTCTATTTATACATGTGAAGGAGACCCAGCTCCAGACCTCAGAAGCAAATCTTTTCCCTCCCTCCTCTGAAAGTTTTTACTAAAGATAACATCATTTGTACTGCAATTTATTCCATGGAATTTTAAGAGTAAATATACTCTGCCTCAATGACAAACTACCTTTAACTTTCATTCTCAAGGAAATTGTTTCCGTATTATAAATTACCTAGAAAAAAATCACCAACAGTCAACTTAGTTGAACATCAAGAAAATGGTTTGAGCCAGGCGTGGTGGCGCACACCTGGAATCCCAGTACTTGGGAGGCTGAGACAGGAGAATTGCAAGTTTGAGGACAGCCTCAGCAATGTAGCAATGTAGTGAGGCTCTCAGCAACCCAGTGAGACCTTGTTTTGAAACAAAAAATAATAAGGGCTGGGGGTATAGCTTGGAAGTAGAACGCCCCTGAGTTTAATCCCTAGTACCACATACAATAAAAGGAATTTTTTTTTTGTGGTACTGGGAATTGAACTCAGGGGTGTTCTACCTCCAAGCTATACTCCTAGCCCTATTTTATTCTTTATTTGGAAACAGGGTCTCACTAGGTTGCAGGAGGCCTCACAAGTTGCTGAGGCTGGCTGCGAACCTGTGATCCTCCTGTCTCAGCCTCCCAAGTACTGGGATTACAGGCATGTGCCACCATGCCCGGATGGAATATGGTTTTTTTTTGCAGCACCGGGGACTGAACGCAGGGGCGTTCTACCTCCGCTCTACGCCCCCGGCCCTATTTTTTATACTTTATTTTGAAACTGGGTCTCAAGAAGTTGCA
>PVJS01037670.1:0-19786 GCA_004027185.1 Glis glis
AATGCCCGTTCAAAAATAATTGGTTAACACCTCGATGAAATAAAATTCTCATTTTCTTGGCCAATATACTTTGCATCAGAATGCCCTTCTGTTGTTTAAATTGCTGTTATTGGTGACTAATATTGTGCATATTTATGCCTCTTTTCCAGAACATCAGAGAATGATAATTCCACAGCCAATCGAAAACCCTGGCCTTCCCATGTCTCCTTTAGACCAGTTAGGATGAGACTTTTGGTTCCTGGATAGGTAGAGTCTACAGCCCTTTATCAGCGGAGAAGACATTTCAGAAGTCAGACCTTCGCCCTTCGGCAACCCCCTTAGGATTAAGGGACCAAAGTCTCAAAGGGGGAAATGATGAGGTAGAATAGAAAAGATAGAAATATTAGGCAGAAAGGAGACATTGGGAAGAAAAATAAAGATTTGAAGCTCTTGGGAGTTCATGATCTGACTCCACCCTATAGAGTGCATCCAGTCAGGCAGAAGGCTTAATAAGTCCACACCTTTAATCACTCCTCTCCTCACCTGAGATACTTAGTGGAAATATGATGGGTGAGAAGGACAAGGGTCACACCCCACTGCTAATCTGTTGCCAAAGAAACCTGAAGGTTAAGAGAAAGGCCTGCCCCTCCTCTGAGAGACCCTACCTCCTCCCTCTGCCAGGACCCATTTCTGCCATCTGTTTGATTGCACTGATGGGACCCTGTTTCTTCAACTGCTTAACTATGGTGCTTCATAGCCCAGCCCATTACCCACCCTTACGCCAGGAAGAACAAGCAGAAGCATCTTTCTCAAGGATTGAGAAAGGTGAATAACAGGAGTAGGGAATGTGATAATGTACCCGAAAAAAGTAATTTTTTTAGCCTCGTTTTCTACCCTAAAAATTAAATTCCCTGTCTTTACTGCCCCAAGGACAAGATTAGTTCCCCAAGGACGGAAAAACCAGTTCCTGCCTTTATTGCCCCTAAGGATGACACCCAATAAATCAGTTCCTGCCCTTACCTCCGCCCCAGGACAAAGCCCTAAAACTGACCCCCACCTCTGTGTCTAACTCCCCACCCTAAACTAATCACTTTACTCCTAAATAAGGGAAAACTTTCTCTGGTTGGCTGATTCGAACCCAAACTGCAAAAACCTGTCTCTGTACCCCCAGCTTGTTCTATAAAAAGAGAGCTGTAAGCTACACAAGGGGCTGCCGTTCTAGCCTGTGCTGGTGGATGGTAGCCCCGCGGTATTAAAGCCTCGCCTTAACTGAGTCGGTGGTCTTGGAATTTCTGTTTCTCGTGCCTTGTTCAACAGTGGAGGGCCTCACTAAGTTGCTGAGGCTGGCTGTGAACCTGCAATCTTCCTCCCAAGTACTGGGATTAATAAGGTAAGAATAGAAGAAGTAAAATTTTAGGTAGAAAGTAGACAAGATGGGAAGGAAAGGAGTAAATCTAAAGTCCTAAGCTTGCCTTGCTTAGGACATGCCAAGAAGTAGCAAAACCCATATCTCTAAAAACACAATGGGCTAGCTTCACATCCGAAATCCCTGAGAAATTCCTGAGGTGATTAGTTTTGGAAGAGAAAGAACTTCCCCTTCCACCGAAACTCCGGAAAATCACACCTGTTGTTACACTCAGCTGGCCACCCATTCCTGAAGAGATTAGTTTTGGAAGAGAAAGAACTTCACCTTCCACCAAAAACTCCAGAAGATCACACCTGTTGTTATACTCAGCTGGCCACTCGCTGACCAGCAGGCTTCCTGTCTCCACTCCTCTCTGCCCCCAAAGACCTGTCCCTAAAAAAATTAACATCTTCTGCCTAAAGAAAAAAAAGGCATTTCCCGTCGAGTACCTCGAACCAATCCCCTCCCCATTTCCAGTGACTATAAAAAGAGGCTGCAAGAATTTGGGGCTGCTGCTCTCACTTCTTGAGGTGGCCCGCGTTTTCCCTAACGTGTTATCCCTTTTCCTTGAATTAAACCTCTGACTTTTTCTCTGACTGGCGAGTGTTGAAATTCTTTTCTACACAGACCCAAGGACCCTGGGGACCCTGAGGTGAGTTTCCCCTTCCAGGCCGGGGAACTCCTTAGGACCCTCCGTGGAGCTATCGAGCTCACTCTGACATAATGACAAGCGTGTTGCCACATGCCCAGCTGATCTTCAGTTTCTTTATATGTCAAATAGGAGTAGGGGGTGAGCAGTACCCACATTTCCTGAATGCCTTTCCAGTTTTAGCCTTCCATGGGTCAAGTGATTCCCTATCGTGTTTTATTACCCACACATTGCCACATCCCTTTATTAGTAAGAGCTATGGGAAATTATTACTGTTGATAGGGCCAGAGAGGCATGGATCTTGAACCTTGCGTTAAGGTACATGACACAATAACTATTAATAGACACAGCTCCCCTGGAATGCCCCAGGTTGGCACATTCATGAGGACATTTGAGAATAAATTAACCAAACAAAGAGGCCAAGTTGATCTTCAGCCAAATGCACAGACTAAAGAGGACAGAGACTAGGTCATTAGGAATGGGAAGGGCTGGAATGGACTGAAAGCCCATGTCACAAATATTTATTAAGTATCTACTATGTGTTCACAGAAGGGAGTAGGGATTGATAACAAAACAGACACATAAGTAAGACTGAAGTCTCTGCTCTTGAGGGGTCCACAGTCCTAAGAGGTGATGACCAGGGAGCTAGTAAGAGAAATAAATAATAGAACTTTGGGAATCAATAGCACGAAAGTTGGCGAGCCTTTTAACTTACCTGCCACTGGAGGGAAGAAGGCCGAGAAAGCTTCCTTTATTGTGATGCCTGTCAATAGGGGACAGAGCCTCAGGGGACTCGGTGACCTCAGTCCTTTTATGAGGGAGGCTTAACCTGGCCGTTCTTTGGTGCAAGCACAGTAGGGGGGACAAGAGAGCAAGAAGGACTTGTTCCTCTCCTTGCATGTGATTCTCAACTTGTTTCATGGTTTAGGAGGTTGTCAGGAATATGATTTAAAAAAGCAAAACAACAACAAAAACACGGCAGTATGTGAAACCCAAGTCACAGTTCCATTGATTTCTTCACAGCATGAACTAAAAAATGTTTTACATTTAGCAACTATTTACATAGCACATATACATGCAAAACAGTGTTGTGTTTAATAGGTATTGACTCATTTAATTCTCATGACAACTTTAAGAGATGGAGTCTTTGTGTGTGTGTGTGTGTGTGTGTGTGTGTGTGTGTGTGTGTTTTACTGGGGATTGAACCCAAGGGTGTTCTACCTCCGGGCCACACATCCCCATCCCTTTTTATTTTGAACAGTGTCTCACTAAGTTGCTGAGGGCCTCACTAAGTCCCTCAGGCCGGATCCTTCTGTCTCAGCCTCCCAAGTACTGGGATTACAGGCGTGAGCCACCACGCCTGGCTAAGAGGTGGATTCTATTTTTACATATGCGGAAATTGAGTCTTAAAGAGATTAAAAATAGAGCTGGGCATGGTGGCCCACGCCAGTAATCCCAGATTAAAAATAATGTGCCCAGGGTCACAGAGCTAAGTGGGGAGTGCAAGCTGCAAGTACACGAAGGGTCACGGTCACCTGCGGTCACCTGCCCTCTCCCATGAACTCAGCAGCCTCTGTTCTCGCGACCCGGCCCGTGGCAAGCTTGCCCCGAGAAGCCACAGAGGTGAGCAGAAGCTCCGCCTCCTCACACAGTGTTCAAGTGACCCTGGGATGCTGGTTGTAGCTGCTGAGACCCTACCGTGGACTCAGAGCAGAAGAATCTGTGTCCCGTGCCACCGGTGCCCCGCTGCACCTGAAGCCAGAGAAGAGACCCTCGGCCCAGCCTCTCCGCCCCTCTTCCTCTCTTCCTCAGCTTGCTCCAGCTTCCTGTGAAGCTTGACCCTGAATCTAGTTCCTCCGCCCCTCGGCCCTCCCTCCAAGCTCCCAGCCCCTCCCAGGAGGACTGGCAGCCAAGCAAGGGGAAGTAACTGGTAGAAAGTAGCAAGAAAGTTGCCCCAGTTGGAGTCACTGACATATGCAGGGGACTTCCTGGATATGCAGGGAAAATGAGCTCCCTGTACCTGGGACCTCTACTCAGATGAGAGGGAAGTTAAGCTTTTTTTTTTCAAGGGTAGTTGAGATAGATGTTGGCTTACAGCCAGTCTTGTCTCTAGGGTACTGGCCTCTGACTTGGTGCCATAAACTACAGGCACCTGCACAGTGTATCTAGAACAGAGGAATAAAAAGACAGCATCTGCTTTTCTGGCTCTCTGGGGCAGCAGAGGAGAGGCGCCAGCACCTGCCGGGGGCAGTGGTGGCAGGGGTGGCAGTGGACTGTCTTCACTGGAGAGCTCCCACTGGGGGGTTGGCCACTGATCCTCACTCTCTGGCGATCTTCCAAGTCCCTCCTGGAGATTCTGTGAGACACCCCAAGTCCACTAATAAACCAAACAGACTAGATGCTCATCCCTGCAACCAAGAGCCCCAACTGATGCAGGAGGTTGTTACAGTTGGGGTTTAAGGTTTTATTTGCACCTACACCCCCTGCCCCCCAAGAAAGCAATAATAATACTTCCAAGCACCAAAGAGTCCCTGCACTGTGCCAGAACCTGCGCTGGCTTTATAGATCTGTATCCACATACACAGGAGAAATAAGTGGAAGGGCGCCTCATTCTTCCTTCCTCCCACAGCTTCCGTTTTTGTTGCTTATATCATTTTTTTTACTTTATCAGTGTTGTGTAACATGTATTTTATTTTATATTTTATTTTATTTTATTTTATTTTATTTTATTTTATTTTATTTTATTTTTGTGGTACTAGGGATTGAACGCAGGGGCGTTCTAACTCCGCGCTACACCCCCGGCCCTATTTTTTATACTTTATTTTGAAACCGGGTCTCACGAAGTTGCGGAGGGCCTCACTAAGGAGAGAGAGAAAGAGAGAGAGAGGGAGAGAGAGAGAGCTGAGGCTGGCTGCGAACCCCGATCCACCGGTCTCTGCCTCCCAAAGTACTGGGATTACAAGCGTGCGCCACCACGCCCGGCTTAACATGTATTTTATTTCCACATCTTTTTTTCTTTTTTCTTTTTGGTGCTGGAGAGTGAACCCAGGGCCTCATGCATGTTGAGCGTGTGCTCTACTGCTGAGCTACCTCCCCAGTCTCCACTTACGAATCTTAAATCTTTTGTCTTTTAGAACTTGGTCTATGTCTAAAGAGATGGAATATTTATCCCAGGTGGCTCTTCCATTCCCCAGGTCTGTGTTTTGATTCCTCTCCTGGTTGGCAGCACTTTAGCAGGGCACCACGTTCCTTGAGTGCTGGGCCCCTGAAATCTTGTTTTGAGAATTAAATGAAAACCTCCTAGATGTGACTTCACTATTGCCTTCTGGCTTTGCATGTTGCTGTGGAGAAATCGGAGGCCAGCCTTATTCTGCACCCTCTCTCTTTCTTATTTTTTTGTGGTGCTGGGTATTGAACCCAGGGACATTCTGCCTCTGAGCTACACCCCCAGCCCTTTTTATTTTATTTTTAATTCTGAAGCAGGGTCTTGCTAGGTTGTTAAGGGTCTTGCTAAGCCGCTGAGGCTGTCCTCAAACCTGCGATCCTCCTGTCTCAGCCTCCCAAGTACTGGGATTACAGGCGTGTGCCACCATGCCTGGTTTATCCTGCTCTCTTGAAAGGGACTTCCTTTTTATGCTAGAACTGTCCTCGTTTTAAACATAGCAAATAACAACAACCAAGATGGGAGGGATGCCATGGCTTTGTCAAGGCTCCGTGCTGATCAATAGCTCATTTGAGCCCAGGATTCACATCTGGATCCGTCTCTGAAGTCTGCACCAGAGCCATTAGGAAACTGGGAAAAGCAACTCAGCCTCATTGGACCTTGATTTCCTCTTTTAGAAAATGGCCAGTTCACGGCCAGCCTCAGTTACTTAGTGAGGCCCTCCACAACTTCGCGAGACCCGGTTTCAAAATAAAGTATAAAAAATAGGGCCGGGGGTGTAGCGCGGAGGTAGAATGCTCCTGGGTTCAATCCCCGGTACCGCAAAAAAAAAAAAAAAAAAAAAGAAAGAAAATGGCCAGGCTGGAGCCAAGCGCAGTGGCGCACACCTGTCATTCCAGTGCTTGGGAGGCTGAGACAGGAGGATCACAGGTTCAAAGGCAGTGTGTGGAAACTTAGCAAGTCCCTGTTTCAAAATAAAATATAAAATAGGGTTGGGGGTGTAGCTCAGTGGTAGACTGCCCCTGGGTTCAACCCTGTGTACCAAAAAAAAAAAAAAAAAGTTGACAGGGTTGGACCACACCAATGGTTCATAGGTTTTAAGGTTTTTCTTGTCATTGTTCTTGTTTTTTTCTTTTTGCAGACCTGGGATCAAACACAGGGCCTTGCACATGGTAGGTGAATCCTCTACTAGTGGCCTACACCACCAGTTCCTAAAGGTTTTTTTTTTAAACTAGTGATGAGTCAAAAAATATTTTATTGTGGAGGAAATTGACCTGAGCTACTGACTAAGCATAGATATGGAAACTACCATCTTCTATCACCATTGTTTCATAAAATAAAGGATGCTTTTTATAACCAGAAAGAGTAGAAAGCACATGATCTCATAATAATAAGATAGTATTTTTTTTTGTGTGTGTGTGTGTGTGTGTGTGTGTGTGTGTGTGTGTGGTACTGGGGATTGAGCCCATGGACATTCTATCTCTGAGCTATACCCCAGCTCTATTTTTTTTTTTTTTGCAGCACTGGGGATTGAACCCAGGGGGCATTCCACCTCCGAGCTACACCCCCAGCCCTATTTTTTATTCTTTATTTTGAAACAGGGCCTCACTAAATAGCTGAGGCTGGCCGCGAACACGGATCCTCCAGTCTCAGCCTCCCAAGTACTGGGATTACAAGCGTGCGCCACCACGCCTGGCTTATTTTTTTATTTTGAAATAGGGTCTAAGTTGCTGAGGGCTTCACTAAGTTGTTGAGGCTGGCCTCATACATGTGATCCTCCTGTCTCAGCCTCCCGAGTATTGAGATTACAGGTGTGTGCCACCACACCCAGGTTACATAGCCTTTTGTATTAAACCTTTCCCACTTAGCATAATGAGACTCATCCATGTGGTTGCCTGTTGCAGTAATTTGTTCCTTTTACTTACTGAGTGGTATTTCACTCACTGCATAGTTGTTCTACAATTCCACAGGTGAAGGGCTGTCTAGTGTCTACCTCCAAGCTACTCCCCCAGCCCTTTTTTACTTTTTGTTTTGAAATAGGGTCTCACCAGGTTGCTGAGAGTCTCGCTACTTTGCTGAGGCTAGCCTCAAACCTGTGATTCTTCTGTCTCACCCTCCCAAGTATTGGGATTACAGGTGTGCACCACCATGGCCGGCTTGAGCTTTATTAACAAGAGATCTTTGCTAAGGGTTCCAGTCCAGTTATATGTCATTGCTATATATTTTTTCACCAGCTGCCAGTTCTCAGCCTTCAGTTCTTAGAGGAGCTAGGTCTCTAGGACCTTTAATTTTAATATATTTTGTCATATGATTTATCTGCCCCTTTACCCATTCTTTATTTTAGTGAATGTCTACTAGGTGCATGCTAGGCACTGAGCATAAAATACTTAACAGGGCAGTAGTGGATCCTATCCCCACAGGGTTATGATTCTGGATCCATTAATCCCTTTGTGTTATGGGGAACAGATTAGAGAAGTGGTAAAGGGGAAATGGCAAGAACACTGACAAGTCCAAGGTCTCCGGGGACAGTCCCTAGTGAATCAACATTGCAATGACACATCAATTCTTCAACTCTCTTTCCTGCTTTTGGTGTCAGGAGACCTTAGAGAAGAGAACCAGTGTGTCATTTCTTCATAGTTTACAAGCGTTTTCATAGGAACTCTTCCTTTCAATTCTCACAACTCTGCGAGGCAGTAACTATCACCCCCACTTTAGTGATTGGGACACTGAGGTTCAGAAAGCCGGGCAGACTCCTGGGCCCAATCATGACATCATGATTTGGGAAAAACAGCAGGAAACTATTGGGGAGTGTCCGGTACAAGTTGATAGTGCTGAGGGGTTTTTTTTTTTTGGTCAATAAAAAAATCAACATAAATATTTACTGCTGGCATCTTTGTTTTACTTTCTGACCTCGAGTTTCTGCTCACTGTGCCAAGAGGCTGCATGATGTCATGATCCAGTTCTGAGAACTGAAAGCTGCCGTGGGTCATTCACCATCCAACAGGGAGGACTCTGACCTAGATAATTTCTTTATCATACACCTTTACCTTACCTGTTTTTCTTACTTCCCAAGCAACTAGAAAATGGATCATTGTGCATTGCTGAACTTTGAACACAAGTCTAAAAATACTTTTGAGATCTTTACTTGCTGGCAAATCAGATCCTGAGATGGAGGCTCAGTCAAGACAGAGGCACAGGTGGGGTACATGTGCAGGCCAGCCCACTGTACAGCAGAAGGGCCTCCCATTTCCAAAACAATCACCAGGATGCAGCATTATTCACAACAATAACCTAAGTGTCCATTGACAGATGAATGAATAAAGGAATTATAGTATATAGATATACAATGGATATTATTCATCATTTTTTTTGTGGTACTGGGGATTGAACCCAGGGGCATTCTACCTCCAAGCTATACCCCCAGCCCTATTTTTTTTTTTTGGCGGTACCAGGGATTGAACCCAGGGGCGTTCTACCTCTGAGCTATACCCCCGGCCCTATTTTTTATACTTTATTTTGAAACTGGGTCTCACGAAGTTGCAGAGGCCTCACTAAGTAGAGAGAGAGAGAAAGACAGGGAGAGAGAGAGAGAGAGAGAGCTGAGGCTGGCCGCGAACCCGGATCCTCCGGTCTCAGCCTCCCAAGTACTGGGATTACAAGCGTGCGCCACCACGCCCGGCTGCCCAGCCCTATTTTTAATTCTTTATTTTGAAACAGGGTCTCACTAAGTTGCACAGGGCCTCACTAAGTAGCTGAGGCTGGCTGCAAACCTGGATCCTCCAGTCTCAGCCTCCCAAGCACTGGGATTACAAGTGTGCGCCACCACGCCCGGCTTATTATTCATCATCGTAAAGGGAGATACTGCCCTTTGGGACAAAATGGAACTCGGAGGATATTATGCTAAGTGACATAAGCCAGACACAGAAAGACAAATATTGCATGATTTCACTTATATGTGTTTATTAGTTGTATTGTATGTAGGTATTCATTGCTATCATGAAATACCTGAGGCTGGATACTTATTTTTAAAAAAGAAGTTTATCTAGTTCACAGTTCTAGAGGTTCAGGGGCATGGCGCTAGCACTGGCTCAGTTCTAGGGAGGATCCTTTTGGCCCTGTCACATCATGGCCAATCATATCATGGTGGAGTGCTTGCATGTGAAGAAGAGATCACACTGCAAAACAGGAAGGCAGAGAGAGGGAGGGAGGGAGGGGGAGAGAGTGAGAGAGAGAGAGAGAGAGAGAGAGAGAAAGAGAGAGAGAAACAGAGACTGGGATTCCAGTCTCTTCCAAGGGCAAACTCCTAATTGACCTAAGGACCGTCGATTAAAGGTCCTATTCCCTCCCAACCTCGTCACATGAGGACCAGGCTGTTACGGTTTGGAATATCCTCCAAAAGCTGCATTCCCTAATAGGCAATGCAGCAAGGTTCAGAGGTGGGGCATGGCTGGAGGAGGTGGGTCACTGGGGGTGTGGCCTTGAGGACTGTATCTCTCTCTCTTTGCTTCCCAGCTGTCATGAGTTAAGCATCTTTCCTCCGCTATGCCTTGCCATGTTTCTGCCTTGAAGCTGCTAACCATGGACTGAACCTCTGAAACCATGAGCCAAATAAACCTTTCCTCCTCTAAGTTGGTCTTGTTAGGTATTTTAGTCACAGAAATGAAAAAGCTGAGTAGCACACAAGCCTCCAACACATGAACCTTTGGAGGATAAGCCACATCCAAACCATAGCTATGTGGAATCTTAAAAAAAAAAGAAAGTCAAATACATAGAAACAGAATAGAATGGTAGAGAGGAAGGCAACGAAGAGAAGTAGGTTAAAAGGCACAAACTGACCAAGACATGGTGGTGCACACCAGTAATGCTCATACTTGGGAGGCTGAGACAGAATGGCAGGTTCAAGGACAGCTTCAGCAACCTAGTGAGACCCTGTTTAGCAATAAAAAAATAAAGCCAGGCATGGTGGCTCATGCCTGTAATCCTAGTACTTGAGAGGCTGAGATAGGAGGATTGTAGGTTTGAGGAAAGTCTCAGTAAGTAGTGAGACTCTCAGCAACCTAGTAAGACCTGGTTTCAAAACAAAAAATAAAAAGGGCTGAGGGTGTAGCTCAGAGGTAGAATGCCCCTGGGTTCAATCTCCAGTACCACAAAAAAAAACCCCATATATATTTAAATAATATTTATTTCTATAAATATATGATATATATTGTAATAAATAAATATATTTTGTGGTATATATATATATATATATATATATGAAAAATAAAATAGGGCTGAGGATGTAGCTTGGAGGTAGAATGCCCCTGGCTGGGTTCAATTCCCAGTACCACAAAAGGGGGGGGCACAAACTTACAGTTATATAGGATGACTATGCCTAGAGATCTAATGTACAGTAAAGCATGGGTACTATAGTTAATAATATTGTATACTGAACAATTGTTAAAAAGAGATTTTAGATGCTCTTACCACACACACAAAGTAACTATGTGAGATGACAGATATGCCAATTTGCTTGACATCATTTTACTGTATCAAAACATCATGTTGTGTACCTTAAATAAATATATTTAATAATATGTTAAATAAACATATTAAATATATTTAAATAAAGAAGAAAATAAAATAAATTACCAGTGGAGAGAAGGTCAGGAAATGATGTATTTAGGTCTGCCTGAGCTGAGCAGGAACAAGGGGTCAGCCCTGGGTTCCTGTGCTGATCTCGGGGGCTTTTCACTGGCGGGCTGGGAAAGCTGAGAGGAGCTGGCCAGAAAGTGCCAGTCACCTCCATTCAGGAATGTGTGATGGGCCACAGCCCTCATCTAATCTGCCAAATAGTCACTGTCATGGACAAAGCTGCTATGATTGGTCTTTCCTAGTGTGAAGATTTTTTTTGCCATAAAGTACAGGAGAGGCTCATCTGTCCCGCCATGCAAAGCATCCAAGGAAGCAATCAGTGAACATGTGTCTAGCCAGGCAGCCATATTCCTTGGCCACTGTACTTGTGAGGTCCATGGTCCACTGTCTCAAAGTTCCACAGACTCTCTGCACTAGAGCACAGGTACACTTACTTCCTCTTCTCCTCCAAGGTGTGAGGACTTGGCACGGAGTGGCAGTAAGAGGCATTCAGGAGGAAATTTTCCAGTGTCTGAACTGGTTACTCAAGCCTTCCAATTTACAGAGAGAAGTATAAATAGAAGCAGGTGTATATCAGAGTTAGGCCTTTGAGGTCTAGCAGTTGTTCATCTGTCCACTGTCCACCTATCACCAACAGTGTATTTCCTTGTTTCTGGGCCCTGAAGATAGAGAAATGACTTACCGCCTACATTTGCCATGCAGGAGTAAACTGTACACTCCCATTGTTTAAATCATGCCCTCATGAAAAATAATTTATGCTCCAGTCTGATTTGCTTGTTATTACAAGAAAAAACACACAATGAAAATGATATTAATTTTATTGCATCATTTTACTGACTAGAACGCCAGACTTATAGTGAATATAAGTATAAAAATAACCACATTCTTACAAATAATACTTTGCTGCTACAGTACTGAATAATTAGTAGAGGCTGCAATTATAATACAACTTTAAATAACATTCTCATAATGGGTTTAACACAATCAACCAGGGGCTAAGGTTTAAAGGTTTACAAAGAAATCCAGGACAATGTGAAAATTCAAAAATTTCATATTCCTGCTACATACTCCACTTAACCATAAATCTAGCAACACAAACATTAATAAAACTCACAGCAACTCATGATGAAACAATCACTTTCTTTTTAGAACAGGACTAGGTAATACAGAAAGATAAGTGAGTTGGATCAGTTTCCCAAACTGGCTCCGTCCCGTCCCTGTCCTGTCCTATCCTTCCTACCCAAGAACTCTGCACTGAAGTGCATTAAACATACAATTAAAAAATCATAACATCAGAATCTAATAAGCAACTCCTTTGAAATATCCTCTTTGAAAATGTCCATGAGACAGATGCAGTCTAGGATGTCTCATTTTATTTTTTGTGGTACTGGGGGAGGTATTTTGCCTCTGAGCGACACCCCCAGCCCTATTTTATCTTTTATTTTGAAACAGGGTCTCACTAAGTTGCAGAAGGCCTTGCTAAGTTGCTGAGGCTGGCTGCAAACTTGTGATCCTCCTGTCTCAGCCTCCCAAGTACTGGGATTACAAGTGTGCGCCATCACACCTGGCTTAGGATATCTCTTTTTAGACTTAAATGGTCCTCTTTGGTTTCACAGGTTTTTCTGCAAACTAAAGTGTACATCAGATATGGAGTAGAACACTAGTGAGATACTTTAGTACAACAAATTAATTGACATTTCACGTGCCTACTATTTTACCCAGTTTTCTTCTTAGGGGATTTAAGAAAAGAAAAAGAAAAAAAAAACCCCGCATGCACAAAGGTGAAACCTACAAAACTCCATGTTTCCCAAAATGCACATGAGAACCTTAGAATGATGCTCTGTCAAGAAGAAAATGACAAAAAAAAAAAAGAAGAAAAAAGAGATGTCCCTTCCTATCCCAAAACTTTCAGACAGAAAAAATGTTTGCCATTAAGGGTAGTTTTAAATAAAATACAAAATACTAAACTTTGCATTCTTGCTCTCTCCAAAGTGCTCTAGTCCCAAAGTCAAAGTTTATCTTAGAACTATGAGTCACAGCCTGAGTTTGGGGTCTGTTCAGCTAAACCTAGCCAAGGGCAACTCCACAGTACAGCTCTATTTCTTCAGGCAAAGTCTGACGGAGTTAAAGGGCACTCGGGCACTCGAGCAAGGTGACTTAATGAGATACTAAAAAGTCATGAGGGGTGACTCTAACATATCTGCTCTGGAACTTTACATCTGAATAGAAACCATCCTTCCAAGACATATTCTTGGGTAGCCACCCAGCCTCGTATGAGCCAGCTTTGAAGGGTTACTTCTCCACCAACTCAATAGCCACATCTTGGTTTTTTATCTCAATCCCACCAGTCGGCTTGACTGCACCATCCATTCAGCAATTCGGCTCTGAACACTTAGCTGCTTCTTAGAGGGAAGTCTGTCAGCATTTAAGCTATGTCCCCAACTCTGACAATGGTTCACAAAAATATGCTCCCAGTATATGGGGCCATGGCCTCACTGTGGACCACGGCAGGCAGCCCTCAAATGGATGTGAGTCTGGTGTGCTTGTCAAAAACCCACCCAAGCCATCACCTTACACTTCCTACAGCCAAAGCCACGTACCCAGACGCTTCTTTCTTTTATTTATTTATTTTTTTGCGGTACTGGGGATTGAACCCAGGGGCGTTTTACCTCCGAGCTACACCCCCAGCCCTATTTTTTTTTATACTTTATTTTGAAACCGGGTCTCATGAAGTTGCGGAGGGCCTCACTAAGTAGCTGAGGCTGGCCGCAAACCCGGATCCTCCGGTCTCCGCCTCCCAAGTACTGGGATTGTAAGTGTGCGCCACCGCGCCTGGCCAGACGCTTCTTTCTGAGCATAGGCAAGTCACTATTTTCTAAACGAGGAACCATAAGCATCTAAGAAATACATATATAAAAAACCAACCTGAAAGGGCATTTTCAAAAAGAGTATTTGGTACTTTTTTGCATGTCATGTCATTAGTTTGGTTCCTGCTTAATAATATCAAGGTGCTTTTTAAAATGATTTATTTTTAGGTCCATTCTCTTTTGCCCTCTTTGACATTTAAAGCACACTGCATGGTGAGGTGCCTGCCAGGAAGGTATCAGCCAGATCTAGTAGAAAGAACAACAGATGAGTTGGGGAGGCTGGGGTTTGAATCCTGCCTCCACGAGGAAACCCATGTATCCTCTCTGACAGGTTCTATGTCCCAGAAATGAGCATGTTCATGGCCGGCTAACAAGGGCTGTGAGGCCAAGTACCTTTGCATGGAGCCTTGTCATGGGGGAAGAGAGCTGTTATTTATCCTCCTAAAGAAACAGGCCCCAGTGCCCTGGGCTAGCCCACGGAGCAAAGAGAAAAAGAAAACAGAAAGAAGACTCTCTGGTGCTTAAACAAAATCCAGAATGGGCTGCGGAAAGCCAACCCCTCCCTAAGTCACGTGCTCTGACATGCTGCAGGACACACAGGTCTACCTGGCCCGTTTTTTCCCTAGAGGAACATCTCATGGCCGTCGCTTTTCTCTTCCTCCTTCTTTCCCCAGCTGTGGGGTCCCTCCCAATGCAGGACCATGACACTGCTGTGCACAGGAATCGCACATTCCAGGTACAGGGGTTAATGCTGAGCTCTGCAGCCCAGCTGAGATCCCGCATGTCAGGGGTGCATCCATCCCAACCTGTTCTCTTGTGCAGGGGCTGTGGACTCCCTGCCAGATGTTTCCTCTTGGCCCACCAGGTCTGGAGGTACTGACCCCAAGCAGGAGTGAACCCAGCCTCTCCCTTCCTCACAGGCATACAGTAAGCACTGGGGGATAGCATGCCTCTTTCATGCCTTCTAGAACCTCAAAATACTTTCCCTACCCCTACATGCCTCCTAAAAATTGTAGATACTGTGTGAACTCAACCTTGCTCAGTGCCATCTTTTTTCACAGTAAAAAAGAAACAACAGAACACACTTAATCTTCATTCAGACAAAACCTATGAATAGGCAACCAGTTTTGGAACTCACAGGACATACTTTTCTGGACTTTGGGATTCTTCTCAAGAATTCTCTTAGGACAGAACACTTCATTTTGTGAGGCTTAAGTCTTCTGGCCCTGATTTAGGAAATGATTTGCCAGCTGTGGTATCAGCTCAAGGCAGCAGAAGTGTGTTCCTGGTAAGAGTTGCCATAGAGGCTCTTCCCATAGCTGTGGGGCCTGGAGATGAGAAGGGGGGAGCAAGGCCGCCTCACAAGGGACCCACGTCTGTTGGCTCAGGTGAACTGATGGAAGGAGCTCGGAGCTCTCCAGCTGGATGTAAGGCAGCAAGGAACAAAGGGCTATTTGGTTCCACAGAGAGAAAGATTCAAGACCCAAGGTTTCAAGATGGTGATGCTTTGAAATTTTAAGTTAACATCCACTAACAGAATTCTTTTTGTGCTTAAGAGACAAGTGCAATTTAACTACTAAATTTCATCACACCTGACAAGTGTTCTTGCTATAGCAGGCGATGCGAGTCATGGAGACCAAGGGACACAGGAGTTCACCCTTGAAACAGGGTGAGGGCTGCGTACATTTTGAGAACAGAGAACCCTGAAGAAACAACCATGTTCAGAGTAGAACTGTCCAAAGAGCTGCACCATTTCCAGAGACAGCATGCCACCCAGCTCCAAGCTTCAGGTTGGGGACTATTCTTTTACCTCTGTGCCCCTGTCACTTGACCCTAAACCAGGAGGTTCCACAAACAGATAAACACAGTTCCACAGGGAGCAGCTAAAGACACTGAGCGTGGGACATGCCCCCCTTTAGGACCCACATCACAGGCACAATAAATAAGACATGTGGAATTTCCTTCCCAAAGGCGAGCTCTCAGATCCCCAACCCACCAGGCTTCAGATCTCCAATGCTGACTTGAGCTACAACTTGTGTTTCCAGAGGCCACTACACAGCCACATAAAGAGGTACAAATGCCTGGATGCGAGAAAATCAGTCATTTCTTTGACGAATAAGTAACTCTGAGTGGTTGAAAGTTTACATTGAGTTTGTGGACGAGATTAGGGATATAAAAATTAGCAGGTACGCCCACTTACCTGTGGCTCCCTCAGGAATCCCCACAGCTCCCCAAAGCACTGGCGATGCAGGAAATCCACCTGCCTATTAGACCCACTCCTCTAACCACATTCAGCGGTAGGGACTGCATCACACTGCTCTTCCTTTGGTGCTGAAATACCAGCCCAGGACCAATCTGCACTGTTGTACATTTCTACTCCATCCTTGTAGCCTCTGGCCTCCATGATGGAGGCAGAGTCCCAGACCTCACACAACGCCCTCAGGGATAAAAGTGCCCCAAAATCTGCCTGCTGGGCTCATTAAGGGGCGGCTGGATGCCTCTAACTCACAGATTCCCAAACTTACTGACTTACTGCCCCCTCTTCAGAAAAAAAAAAGTATTCTGTATCCCCTTGGGCACTTCCACCACCCCCTTATTTTTATTCAATGCCCCCCTGGATTGTTCCAGCATCCCCCCTCCGGGGGTGGTACCCCTGACTTTGGGAACCTGTGTTGACTAAACCAAATATAAGTTGTTTGCTCTGATTCAGACTTGCTTAAAAAGGTGAGATTTAACTACAAAGGAAAAAACATCTTAAATAAACATCGCTTTGACTTAAAAAACAAATAGGAGTTGTATGCTGTTTCTCACAAATGTCAGTTCCGCATTTTGGGGGTTGGCTTGGAAACTGTAGAATAAGGCAACCTAGAAATACTGAAATACTGTATGCTCAACTGCAGCAGCATCTCTGTAGTGGTATGTTCATCCCCATCTTCTGTTTAGCACGTAAGCGCTGGGCAGGAAAACAAAGACCCAGCATCTGGCTGTAAACTAATCACCAAATCGCAGTCTGTGGAAGTGTCTCAGGAAAGGAAGCCTTCTTTCTGGAGCAGTCTTGAAACAAATCCAAAAGGAAACCTCCCTGCCCAATTTACTAAAGTGCAAACTAAGGGAAAACTGGGTCCTTGCAATCCTACCTAGTGGTCTGCTGTGGCTAACAGTGGCCCCAGTGCCAGTGCCATGCTACAGTCGCTCGGGAGACTCTCTTGGTACTGGCCCATGTTTGTGTTCACAGTAACAAAGGTGCCGAATGAGCAGCCTGCAGTCCCTCATCTATCTGTCCCCTTCCACTGTGGTCATGCCCCTCACGCCTGTCCCTTTTCTGCTTGACACTTAAATGTGGCTCTGACAAGTCCTGGGAGCAGCCAGTGTGGTGCTCCCTCCTGGTACAGTCCTCTGAGCCACAGAGATCCTGGGGAACTGGCTCAGAGCCATGGGCCCCTCTCTCTGCTGACTCAAAAGTAGTCTCTCCTCCTGCTCTCATCACTAATGAAGGATGGGTTGTACTGTCCAGGGAAGATGCAAGAATGCCGGGATCCGGGCAATCCAGTGTAGGCCGGGTAGAGTCCATTGCGTTCAAGTTCAGGATTCCTTACATTTGCAGGCTGGTTGCAAAGAGAAAAGAAGAAAGCTCAATTGAGTACTCTCACGTTTAAGTTTTAAAAAGTATTCTACATTTTAATAAACTTAAGATGGAGGCAGTTATGAACAGCAGAGCAAGTCTGACCTAGAAGTCCAGACCCTCACAGGTCTCTTTATGGAACCTAGAATACATTTGCTCCTATTTTAAAAGGGAATTACAAAAATACTAAGGACATTCCAGTGATTTTAGACCATTGTAGGAAATGACCTGGGTTTATCCTCTATGATGTGGTTCTACTGATTATTATCTTGATTTTTTTAGGTATCTTTGTGGAACACAACTGGCTTTGAGTCCTCCCTGGTGTTTAGCAGGCTATGGTCCCTCCCTGCCCCTGCACAGAAGGCAAGCGACACAGACTGCAAGATCCGTGGCCTCCTTGGTGGAAGTGGAGTGAGGACCTCAACCGGAGGCCAACGGCGATTCTCAGCTATCTCTGACGAAACAGTAATTTCGTGGGTCATGAACTCCCTACCTGGCCTGCACCAAAGCTCTCCAGGAGCGACGGGGACTACTGTGAGGAGGCCCTTGTGGTAGTCCCAGAGTTAAACACTTTCTTGGCAGAAATAATACTGCACATTAAAGACTTGAATCCTACAAGGGCCCGATGTGGGAATCACCGGGACTGCCTCTGAGCCCACTGTGGGGAGCAGCTTGTCTGCTCAGGTGACAGCTACATGCTATAAGCTTAGGCTGTTTCTATGGACTGAGCATCCCACTGTTCTGGAGTGAAGATCAGGTTTATTTAAGTTCTTAACGAGGCCTACTTCAGGCAACTCTTAAGCTCGTGCCATGGGAACACACGGTGAAGCTGGGTCCTATGACAGAGGCCTATTTGTTGCTAGTTATCACACCACGCTGGGCCGAGGAGTCCCTAGCAAAGGACGCGAGTGTGTGGGCACACCTGAGTAAAGTACTTGCGTAGTTATGACTGCAGTTAGGAAAAGAAAAGGACTTTCCTGACAGAGAAAAAAGACAAAGTCCTATGGAAAAACAGCAATGAAAACATTTTAACTAGAGCGAAGTTTGTGTCTTTATTTTTCTCCTTATTTCTTGTTCTTCCTCTGGGTTTAAATTTTTCAAAAAGCCAGATAAAACAAATACCTCCTTAGCTTGAACAAACCTGCCCCTCCCATCCAAAGTCTGATCCTCCTGGTTAATTCCCGTAGCAACCAGAGGGATTATGGTTCCTGTAACAGGACTGTCTAGTGCTATTAAGTCCCACAGGGCAAGGTTTCATGATTACTGCTATACCTCAGACTGATGAGAAGTTACCTGACATCTGTTTGTTTTTCGGTTCAGATATCCCCATTTGTGTTTGCTTTATGACTGACAGCATAATGTGAAGTGAACTGGGCAGTGGAGAGAAATGAGACCGGGGTTAAATTCAATGTGGGACAGAAGAAGCAGGGGCTCAAAGTATTTTATCTTCTCAAATGATGCGGTCTGGGGCTGACAGAGAAAATTATTTAAGACCTGCTGAGTTCATAATCTTCTAAAATTCTAAAAAGTACTATTGAGGATGACAATGAATTATTCTCTTTCTCTCTTTGGTACTGGAGATTGAACCCAGGGGCATTCTCTGAGCCATGCCCCCACACCTTTTATTTTGAAACAGGGTCTTGCTGAGGTTCTCATTCCATGGGTGAGGCTGGTCTCAAACCTGTGATCCTGCTGTCTCAGCCTCCCAAGTACTAGGATTACAGATGTGCACACCACACCTCGTTTGAATTTTTATCTTTATGTCCTTTTCCGTCCCTTAGTTTTAACTATGTAACTACACAAAGCAAGGTAAAGGGATGCAGACAAGAGATAAAAATAAAAGGGCCAAGGACTAGCACTAATTTTATTTCTACTTTTTAGTTTCCATTCCTACAAGCAAGTTCATGGATTATTGCTACAACCTCATAAAAGTAATGTGCTATATGAGAACAGCCTTCATATCTCAATACCAAAACTGATAATACCATGCGAAAAGATAATCACTCAACTAAATATTAAAATACATAAATAAGATAACATTCTACGGTGAAGGAGACCAAGAGCCAGGATTGGAGCCAGGAGATATTATCATTGTGTTAGATCAAAAGGACATGCTGAAGCCGGGCATGGTGGCGCACGCCTGTAATCCCAGTACTTGGAAGGCTGAGACAGGAGGAGCCGGGTTTGTGGCCAGCCTCAGCTACTTAGTGAGGCCTCTGCAACTTAGTGAGACCCTGTCTCAAAATAAAGAATAAAAAAATAGGCCGGGCGTGGTGGCGCACGCTTGTAATCCCAGTACTTGGGAAGCTGAGACCAGAGGATCCGGGTTCACAGCCAGCCTCAGCTACTTAGTGAGGCCCTCCGCAACTTCATGAGACCCGGTTTCAAAATAAAGTATAAAAAATACAGCCGGGGGTGTAGCTCGGAGGTAAAACGCCCCTGGGTTCAATCCCCAGTACCGCAAAAA
>PVJS01037671.1:0-19784 GCA_004027185.1 Glis glis
CCACAGCCTGCAAGGACCTGGTGCGCTGGGAGAGGCGCCATCGCCCGCCCGCAAGGACCTGGTGCGCTGGGAGAGGCGCCACAGCCTGCAAGGACCTGGTGCGCTGGGAGAGGCGCCATCGCCCGCCTGCAAGGATCGGGTGCGCTGGGAGAGGCGCCACAGCCTGCAAGGACCTGGTGCGCTGGGAGAGGCGCCATCGCCCGCCTGCAAGGATCGGGTGCACTGGGAGAGGCGCCACCACCTGCAAGGATCGGGTGCACTGGGAGAGGCGCCATTGCCTGCAAGGACCTGGTACGCTGGGAGAGGCGCCATCGCCTGCCCGCAAGGACCCGATGTGCTGGGAGAGGCGCCACCACCTGCAAGGATCCGATGCGCTGGGAGAGGCGCCATCGCCTGCAAGGACCTCGTGCGCTGGGAGAGGCGCCATCGCCAGCCCGCAAGGACCCAGTGAGCTCGGAGAGGCGCCATCGCCCGCCCAAAAGGACCAGGGCGCCGGAAGAACCCAGGGCCCGGGCAGGCAGGCCCGCAGCCAGATCCGACCCACTGCCCAGTCAACCCATGGGGCACTTTTCATCCACTTGCGAATCCCCACCGTGATTTCGACTTTATGACTTTTAATGGAATTGCCTAGGATTTTCCAAAACTCTGGCCATTTTTGCGTTTCACTTAAAATTGTATGGCTGTTTCAATGGCCATTTCACAGGGTACTTATTTTCAGGAAGTTTTCCTACTAAATAAGTAAGCAAAGATGTTTATAAAAAATAACCAGGTTCAGGTTTTAAAATAACTTTTGGAGGAAATGAAGGTTAAATGAAAACCAATCCCTTTTAATACAAAGAGAGCGATCATTAGGGAATATTCCCCTCCCCAATTAATGCATCAAAAACCGCTCTTAGGAAGGTAGAGCAAACTGTTGAAGAAATGAGTTCTATTTGTGAATATTATTCTATTTTCACTCATTTAGCTGAAAAGATCTAAAACTCACTTTTAGGTCTATGTGTCAGTATAACATTACAATAAGCACGGAAGCTTAAAACTAACAATGATCCGAATGCTTGGGACATGGCTTATCAAACGTCTTAGGTTTTTTTCTACATTCAGCATCTTATTTTTAGGATAGGGAAAACTGTTTAATGTTTAAGATTAATATTTGGACTTGGGTGAATGTTTTTGAGCTAAGAGTGACTGGATTAATATAGTATCTATCCTGGACATAGTGAACAGTTATGAAAAAAAGAGTAATTTGTTTAACATTCTGTGCTTCCACGTGAAAAGGTCAAGTTTTGTACCACATTACTTGCTAAATCTCTGCTTTCTCCCAGCCATTCTCTTTCTGGATTTCTCTGGCCTCTGCCACTGCAGTGTGAATCACATCACAGACTGGAAGCCCCCTGAGGACAGGAATTGCTTTTAAAAAGAACACAAAATCCCCAAGCCTGTGTGGTCTCTGGTTGTTTGATGGCTATGCTTAAACACTTACGGTGGCTGAAAAGAATACTCCCTTTAGCCTTGGAAATCTGAGATGAGGCTGGGGGAAACCTTCCCACTTATTGTGGATTCCATCTCTGAACACTGGTGTACTTGGCAGTATCCATTAAAATTGCTGATTCCAGATCACTTTTTCAATGAACAGTATGCCTTCTCAGGAATAGGATAATCTCTCATCTAAAGCATTTGTTTTCAGGAAGTTTTTCTACTAAATAAGGAAGCAAAGATGTTTAAAAAATAACCTGGCACAAGGTTTTTAAATCATTTTTGGAGGAAATGAAGGCTAAATTAAGGAATTTGGAATTCTCAGAGTCAAGGCCATTTCCTCTAATTAAAGGCAAATTTTACATTATAGTATCCCCCCAAAAGCAGCTATTTGGGAAATTTTAAATGTAATTACTTTGGTGTTTTTCTCAACAATTCACAATGTCACAGAAAATAAATCATGATTATAGTCTGTCTGCCCTTCTTCTGTTTCTGATGACAGAAATTTATCTTGCCCTTTGCATTTTACATCACGATGCAGATTTCCAATGCATGGGTTACACTTTTAAGACACTGAGCAATAATGCCAGTGATTTTGTATCATTGTGTAAACAAAGGCTAATTATTTCATGGCACTTAGTAGCTAAAACTTGTAATGGCTTCCAAAAGTTTTGACCAATTATAAGGCTACCTTCTCTTCCTGTTCATTCTGACATATTTACATCATCTAAACAGACAAGAGTAGAGCAGCGATGAAATACTAAGTGGCTCTGATACTATGGATGCCACATGCTGAGTAGACGGGAGGTCTTAACATGACAGCTATGCACTTCTAAAGGGGTAGGTGGGGCCATAGCTTTCTCAAAAGGATAAACCCCAAAAGATAAGATGGTTATATGACATTTCAGGGTAAGAAGCTTCCTACTGAATATTAGCTATCTCCAAACTGCCACCGAAACAGGAAAGGGAGCTGAATTATTAGGAAATTTTAACTTTGCCATTACCTATATAGATAAAAATCTAAATTCTAGGCTAAAAGTTACACAACCTGACTTACATGCACTAAGAGCACCTTATTTTTAATATTTTATTTGGTTCAAAATTGCTATAGTCATATCTTAACTTTCCTACATAACAATTTTATTTTGTTAAAGATCCTATTTTTTATATCAGTAATATTTACACTTTTAAAACACAACCATATTATCTTAGTAAATGTTTAACACTGATGGAAAATCAATAGTGTTTCCTTACACTGGTATCTCCAAAAGTAAGACCAGTATTTAGAATTTCCAAAGAAGCACTGCTTGGAAATCTAGGTTGTTTAAAGCAATAGCAATAATTAGAAAGTTTAAGTCTCTGCTTAACTGTCAAGTAGGGAGGGGGCTGAAAACAACTTTGGCCACATCCCTCTCCTATTTTGCTAAATCACAGTACGTGAAAGACTTCCTCCATGGCCCTCCATAGCGTTGCTAGAAACCAATTTACAGTCCAACTTTAAGTGATTCATCTGAAATTTAAAATAGGTTTAGTTTAGTCAATGAACCTAGAAAAAAGGGCCTATTTCTCTGTAAAACAGGTGGGTTCCAACTTCGTTCTGCTGCTTAAATAAAGTTGTAATTAGTTCTTGATTCCTAAAGTATAGATGTGTATTTCACAAGGGTAAAAATTTTTATAGGTTTTGTTTTAAATTATGTTCATTTGGCAGCTGATTTTTTTGTAGATTTAGTCCTTTTAGCTGCACAATCTTGTAGTGAAAGGCATCCAGTTCAGAATGAATTTCAGTCAAATTCGGCCTGCTCTGTGCCAAACTTAAGTTTATATGCCTACGAAGGGCTATGTGCAAGTACAAATGTAGTTAAAACAACGGGTCTTCCTAAATAGTTCCCATAATTTTATGACAGGTGAAAAATCGAAGGACAGCAGATCAAACTGCATAAAAATTCCATGTACCTAGACTTGGATTTCATGAGCCTGGCACTAATTTGTTTTTAATTAACGTTCCGGGGGTTTCTAGTTCAGCAATACTTCACACACAAATCACTAATAAATCAAGTGATACTTCTCACATAGAATCACTACTTCCTTCCTCCTCTATCCTAATGTCACAAAATACATGGAATCAGATTTTTCTTAAATCTGATAGAGGGTTTACAGGAATGGACACATGGTAGTTCAGAGAATGGCAGCAAAACCCAGCTGACTATCTTCAGTTTGAACAGGGAAAGCAATATTCCCACTTTGGCCCAAAATGAAATATTACAGCAATATACTTTGATTTAGACCATTTTATGATCAAGGGTTTTCTAATGAAGTGACATACGAGAAAAAAAATTGGCTAGCAGTGAGTGGATATTCAAAACTGACTTTAAAGTTTTTTTCTTTCAAATTGTAGCACATTAGGTTTTTTTTAATTTAAAGTTTTAAAACAGAAGGCAGATTATTTATAAAGTCATTCTGGAGAGTTATTTGGGTTTCTATAACACACAAATAGACAGCCTTTACTGTGCTATATATATTTTTTGATTACTAGGTATAATGAATATTCTAACCAAGAGATTTGGTTTAATGAGTAGTAACTGTAAAAGACGACTATTTTTAACCTTCCCAAACTGAAGTGAAAACTATCCACAGCCTTCTGAAAGGGTTATAAAATAATCCCCAAATTTAAAAATAAAAATTGCATCCCACTTTTGAGCATGGAATTTAGTTATATAGTAGAGCTGGTGCCACCAGTAAAATCCAGTCACAAACTAAGATATTTATAGGGCTGCCAACCAAGGCTCTTTATGCCCCATTCAGAATATTTAAGGGCCTTGATTAACTACTATGGAACTCAGGACTCATACAGCTATACAAACGTATTAAAGTTTTTTCCTTTTAATCCATGAGAACCATATTCTTTATTTATACTGTAGGATGAAAAGATGTCCTTTTTAGCAAATCCTACCATTCTGCTGTTTTGCATTTGAAACACGGCCCAAGTGTTCTGAGTAAGTGAAGTGTACAAATTGTATAAGCTTTTATATAAGCAATGGCATAACTGGGGTTGCAGTGGGCTGGAGAAACTTTTAATTGGATCCCTCTAATATCCTCCAACTCTGAGCGGCTTAATTCCAAAAGGTGACATCGCCTTCTACAATCCTTTTCAATTGAATATGATTGTTTGTCAGAAAATGTACCTTGCCAAAGCATAAGCCATTCATCTTTCTCAGCTTTGTATACAAAGAAATTCATCAAGTTTTGACACCTGTTTCAATAATGCATACTTTTCCTAATTTTAAAGAACTATTATATACACAATTTATTTTGCAAACATTGCTAAATATTAAAGTAAGGTGATTTTGGTTCACAGCCGGGCATACTGTTTAATGCGAATCAGTGACCAGTACTGCTGTTCTCAGGAGCAAAGTTGCTGCTAACTTAGCAGATACAGGAACACACCTTTAGAGTGTACTTTTTAAAATGAAAACTTCATTGCCCAATTCTAAAGTGTTTTCCCAGCGATTTTTCCAAAGATCTCTAGGCCAGCAAAGGCTGTCTGGTCTTCTGATGGAAAACCAGTACTTTAAGGAACCAAAAGAAAACTAGGAAGAAAACCCTGTGAATGCCACCTGCATCAGGTGGTCTCTTCACTCCCATAACTAGGGCGTTTCCAAATGCACCTTAAATTAAATAAGGTTCAATTCCCCAACATCCTAGTTATGGGGTTCTGGCTTCTATCTTTAGGCTACTAGAGGACCAGAAGCGAAATACGAAACTCCACGTGAAACCAATCCGGGGAGCCGTCAGCACCGACCGGCCGCAGCCTCACAAGCCCAGGGCGTTCGCCCTAACTCCACGGGAGTGGCGATTTCAAACCCGGCCGGGAGAGGGAGGATCAGGAACGTAATGAGCCGGGCTCAAGTGACAGCGTCCTCTCCCCCGCCCAGCCCAGCCCTCTCGGGCGGCGCTCCCTCCGGTGGCAGCGCTGCACCCGCCGGCCAGGTACATGCACGCCTCGCTCCCCCGGGTGTGGACACACCGCCCGTCTCCAGAACCGGGTCAGATCCGACCCTCGCGCACCCGTGGTCCCAGCGCACCCTCGGGGAGGGGAGGGGAGGGGAGGGCGCGGGAGCTTCCCCAGGTGTTTTGGCGGGTTTCCGGGCACGTGCGCCTCGCGCCCGCCCCGCTTCCCCGCCACCTGGGCAGAGCCCACCGCACCAGCCCGCGGGGCAGCGAGCCGCGTGCGACGCCGCTCACCTCCGTCCCCGTAGGTCTCCACGCCGTACCCGTCCTGCAGCCCGTTACTCCAGGTACCCTCGTAGCGGGCGGGGGTGGACAGGCTCTGCCGGACCCCGTAGCGCCCCTTGAAACCGTGTGACCACTCCCCCCGGTACATCCACTTGCCCTTCGTCTCCACCCCCAGCCCGTGCCGCTTGCCCTGCGCCCAGTAGCCCTGGTAGGTGTTGCCGCTGGGCCAGGTGTAGCCTCCGACCACCTCGAAGCCGTGCGACCAGGAGCCCGAGTACTCGCCCTGGCCCTTGGGCCCCGTGCAGATGCCATGCCCGTGCGCCTTGCCCTCCTCCCAGCCGCCGCAGTAGGTGCCGCCATCGTCGAAGTCGAACCTTCCGCCCGTCATTCGGGGGGCAGCCCCGGCGCGCTCCCCGCGGGGGCACGGACGCGGGCAGAGCTGGGCACGGCAGGGTGTAGCTCGGGGGTGGCGGCCCGGCGGGCGAGCTCACGACTGCGCCCCGGGCAGCTCGCGCCGCCGCTCGGCTCCAGTCCGATGCCGCCCCCGTCCTCCCCTCCGCTTTCGCCGCCGCCACCGCCGCCTTTCTCCTCCGCCGCCGCCGCCGCCCCGGCCAGCGCCGCGCGCGAGAGGACAGCCCCGGCTCCGGAGCGGACCTTCAGCTGCTCCCGCCCGCCCACGTGAGCCGGCGCCGCCCCGCGCCCGCCCCTCGTCCCCTCCCCGGGCGCCCAGGCCCGGCCCCGCGGCGCGCCCGCCCCCGGCCTGCCCCCGCGAGCCGCCCCGCCGCCCCGCCGCCCCGAGCCGCCGCTCCCGGAGGGCGGGCGGCGCGCGTGTGTCCGCGCGGTGGGGTGCGGGTGGGAGGGCGAGTGTACCCGCGGACGCGCGACCATCGCGCCTGTGGATGCAGGCGCGGCTCCACGTGTGGGGGCAGCTCGCGGGCGGCGCGGGAGCCTCCTGTTTGGGCTTTCTCAAACGTGGTTAAGCTCCTGTAAGTGCGGCCACGTGTGTGATGAGGGAAAACTCGTTGTATGTGTGTTTGTCTGCATGGGGTTTGTAGTTGCATTTTTTTTCCCCAGCATTCCAGCTCGTGTACGGTTGCATTTGTCATGCTCAGCTGTCATCATGAATTAATATCGTCCAAATATATGTATGCATGTGATATAAATCTGCGGCAGCCTAGATATAATTGTGCAGAATGTTCTTTTACACCTACCCGTTTCAAAGCCCATGTGTTTGCATTTCTTTAATGACGATGCCGAGGGAGAGCAATGGGTTTGAAAAAGCACAGGATAAACTGGTTAGTTTTTTATTTGTAATAGTGAAGAGGTTTTTAATCTGTCTTTGGAGGGGCATAGGATATTTATTTTTTCCATTAGCGCTTGCTCTCTCTAATGCCTCCTTTGTTGTTCTTCACAACCTTAGAAATTCTTCATCCCGGAGCTGTGTACCCAACAGGAGAGGGCTGTGTATATTGTGTAAGTGTGTGGGATGTACACCTGATACCTTCCACTGGCATGCACCGTTTAAGAAAGTAAATAGAAGTTTTCAAGTAGGAATATGGTAAATAAAACACTGCTCTAAACTTACAAAGAGGCTGTGACCTACAAAACCAGGGACAGGTGTCAGCTGATCCACTTTCCAGCTACAACACTGTCTTGTTGAATTCACTTTAGACGCCTCTTCTAAACTTTTCTTTTTCTTCTTGGTGGTGGTGCTAGGGATGGAACCTCGGGCCTCATGCATTCGAGGCAAGCTCTCTACCACTGAGATATGCCACCAGCATCTAAACTTTAAAAACTCAATTTCACCATGTTCTGAATGGAAATAACTAGATGTGCCTTTCCTTATCTATGTTAGGTAATAACTGGGTATATTATGAGTGCCATGCCCAGCCAAGAATTAGAGACTGGTAGCAGGCAAGTTGAATATTGCCTCTTCTAAGAGAAGGGGTTGGTCTCAACTGCGCCCTCAAAATACCCATGGGGGCTACATTTCCCAGGTTCACAGCCAGGGGGCTTAGGGTGGTCTCTCAAGGAAACTGTCTTGCAGGGGGATTCCTGTTATTCCCTAGGCTGAGAGGCCTTTGGATGAGTGGGAGAGAATCAGACCCGTGCCTGCCATAGGTGCTCTCTAGATATTTGATACTTAGATAAGAAAATGTAAGGACAGGTGTCAGGAAGGCAGCATGGGAAAAGTAGACTTTCCTACACAGGAAAGGAACTGAAATTGACCTTGATTGTCTCTCAGGACTGGAGCTGGTCTTTCCTGCTTATCTGTCTGAAAGACTGGAAGAAAAATCTCGGTTTACACTGAGCCAAATCACCAAAGAGAATTAGAAAGCCTCATCCATGGCGCTGCCCGCGGAGTTGCCAGGAATAGTGCTTACCCTAGTGGCCTGAAATAATTAGGCATCTCGCTCAGCATCTTGTCCTGGACTGGGGATTGATTTAGGCCACTGGGAAAAAGAGGGCCCAGGGCTTTGCAGCTGAGCCATAATTCCATTTCTCTGTTATGGGATACACCAGAATCAGGAGTTAGCACAGATAGACACATTCCCAACTATTCTGAGGTTCTGACGGCTGGGAGAAACAGTGTGGTTGCTCAGGCTGACACCTCTTTTTCTTCTCTTTTAAAACTAGCTTTTTTTTCAGTGTGGTTTTGTCCTTTTGCTTTTTTTGCTTGTTTGTTTTTGTTTTGGGCCCCACCCCTATGTGTTGGGACTCTTACATGTTCCTTAAGGGCTAAGTGTTTGAAGCATTTATTTACTTATTACTTTTCCTAATTAGTTCTCACACAGTTGAGGGTTCTTCTGGCCTACATAGCCTGGAGCAGGCTTCTGGCTTCTGTAATGGTTTTATAGTCCATTTGTGTGTAAAGGCAAAGGATGGTATTGCACACCCATCTGGGTAGGATATGGAGATTTCGGTAGGATACTAGACATGGCCATTTATTTCTTAGTCTTTTCCTCTGGCTAGCACTAATTAATAGGTTTCTTCCGTGGAAGGAACTTAATTAAAAGTGAGAACCTTCCACCAGGTACGCGCTATTAAATTTCAGCTAAACTTAATCCTAACCTAACTCTGCCATTGACTTTCTTCATGGAAGAAAGTTAGTATTGAAGCTTTGGTATTCTTGCTGAACACTTTTTGGCAAAGTAGCCAGCTAAGTCATGCTTCCATTTACCTGCCCCCATCAATAGATGTATTTGTTAACACATTGTTCCTGTTCAGTGTCACGGTTGGAGAAGCCTGGGGAAAAGGACTAGGAAGAGGATGAGCAGTTCAGAATGATGGCACCTCAGATAGTAGGCAGTGGGATAACGTTGCAGTTTAGTACTCAGGGTTAGTAATGTCCTTATTTTCCCTCTCATGCTGAACCTTTGCCCTGGATAAGGGGGAGTTGAATTTAGCTTTAAGAAGGGATTAGTAAGAAGAGAATGTGAATGTTGGTGTGACAGGTGGGATGGGGGAGGTCATTAAAGCCCAGGGGCCAGCAACCACTCTAGCAGTTTGTGTTCCTGTGTGCTCAAAATCCAGCTATTGTATGCTTCCCTTCTAAAAACTTTTATAACAAATAGTAAGCCACTTTGAATAAAAATATGTCCTCTTAACAACATGTTGGTAAAGACATTTTGTTTACAATTTAATGCTATTTTTGTTTTTTAAATTAAGGTATGTTTAAAATTTTGTGGATGACTTAATTTTGTTTACATATTAGAATTAATTATTGAAAAATTTTAATACATTTACAAATGACCAAAAAAGTGAATCTGTAGGTGTTTATTGTGTAAAGGACACGAATTAAAGTATATAAAAAAAGCACATACAGTTAAAAATCACTTGATATATTGAAAATGAATGGTATTAGCTTGATCTATAAAATCAAACAATCAAAATAGTTTATTTGTAATAAACCAAGCATTCATAAACATTTTAAAAACTTGTCCATAATAAATACAAAAATTAAGAAATGTAGTTATAAGCCTGACAGACAGCATGTAATCACAAGAATAAGCTGGGTGTGGTGGTGCACGCTTGTAATCCCAGATTTGAGACCAACCTCAGCAATTTAGTGAAGCCCTCACAAATCACTGAGACCCCGTTTCCAAACAAAAAAATAAAATAGGGCTGGGGGGTGTTGCTTAGAAGTAGAATGTCCCCGGGTTCCATCCCTAGTACAAAAAAAAAATCATAAGAATAGAATTCTAAAAGTAATGGTTTCAAATCTATAAGGTAACTACTGTGTGCCAGGTACCATACTAAGTTCTTTACATGTATCTATTTATATCTCATAATAACTGTATAGAGTTAGAACTGGTATTTCAACCATTTTAAAGGAGGAGAAAATTAGTTGGGACATTTATGTGCCCAGGATTATTCAAGGTATAGAAGGTTGAACTGGGATTCAAACCCAGGTCTGTGTACCCTGGGAGAATTTCTTGGTTTCTGTCTTCTATTGGACTAAGGGTGAGAGCTCATGGAGATCTGTCAAGTAGGGGGAGGAAGCAGTCTGGGTGGGAAGTGAGAGGATTGGTTAAAGATGACTTTTATTTCTTGTGATTTTCTACCTGGGTGAATGTTAATGTTATTGTCTAGAATTTAAAAAATAAAATGGAGGAAGAAGAGTAAATTATAGACAGGGCTTGGGGAGCCCTCTTTTAGGAGAGGATGATTCCAAAATACAGGCCAGGACTGGGGATATAGCTCAGTGATGGAGCACTTGCCTACCATACGCAAGGGCCTGAGTTTGATCAACAGTACCACAAACAGAAAGAAAGAAAAGAGAGACAGAGACAGAGAAAAGAAAAGAAAAGAGAAACCAGAGAAGATGTTCAGTATGCAGCTGGATAATAAAGGTCAAAAACTAAAAATAAGTAAGTTGATAAGTAAATAGCCCTCATTTTTCTCCTCTCAGTGGTGCCTCCTTTTGAGTCTTGGAGTATCCACTCATGCCACTGTGGCCTTACTCTTGTCAACACCTTCTGTAGGCCAGGACTGGTGGCTCGTCCACTCTTCCTCTGTCTGCTGTCCCCTCCATCGACCTGTACAGCTTCATCCTGGCCTGAGAATCCACTGCCTTTTGCTGCCTTGTGACCTTTATCTTAAAGCTCATTTCCTCAGACACTGCCTGGACCTTTCTTTGACCAGACGTAGGCTAGTTCTGGGAATTGAAACATTACAGTTCCATTCTTTGACAGCATTCTCTTGTCTTTGCCCCTCTCCCTGAGCAAACCATTGACCTTTATCAAAGTCTCTGTTCCTTTGATGCCCTTCCTGTCCCCCCAGTCCTTCCTTACCCTGGAGGCCCTCATGAATCGTTTCTACCACACTGTCCCTGGCACTCAGTTTCCTTTTCTGGTGCATCTGACCACCTGGTCTCCAACTCTAAGCCACCATTTCTTATCCCCTGCTCCTATGTAGCCCCTCTTGGTGATTATCATGTCATTTACCAGTTTTACCAGTTGCCCCTGCACATTGTGGTTGTGAGCATTGGGTAGTTCTTCCATCCTGCACAGCAGATGTTTTCCCTGTCAACTTCGAGATGTTTATCACTGTCTTGGAGACCCGGTCATCCCCAACCCTCTCCTACTGAGCAGAAGACCTTGTCTTTACCTTCACAGATGAGGTAACATATGGGAACACCCTCATTTTTTCTCTTTTCAGAACTTAACATCTATGTTAGTCAGCTCTCTGTCGCCATGTGACGAAATACCACAGAAACTCAACTTATAAGGAGGAAAGATAAATTTGGGGTTCATGGTTTCAGTACACAGTTGCTTGGACCTGTGGTGAGGCAGTATATCATGGCAGGGGAGCACATGGTGAGAAGCTCATAGAGTGGGAAGCAAAGAGAGAGAAAGGAAGGGGCTGGAATCCCAATATCCCCTTCAAAGGCCCACCCCAATAACCTAACTTCCTTCCATTAGGCCCCACCTCTGAAAGGTTCTACCACCACCCAGTCACGCCACAAGCTGGCAACCAAGCCCTTAGCAATGGGTCTTTGGGGGACATTTAAGATCCAAATAATAACAATATCTTTCCCATTGTCTTCCTCCCCTACCCCAAGGAAAAGATATCCTTTTCCTCTCCAACTTGTGGGTCAACTCCTTTCTTCGATTTTCTTTAATGTCTTTCCTTCTAGTCCCTTCCAGCCAATAAACATGCGCTGATGTCCTCCATATTAAAACAGCTCTAATTTCTTGGTCCTACTTTCTCCTCATGTCCTCTGTCTAGTCTAGAAGATGCAGACCTTCCTGACACAGTGTATTACATTCCAGTCTTTACCTCCCACCTCTGATTCACACACCACTTGATTTGGAGTCTGTTCTCACTAGTCTGGTGACGCTTGTCTAACTGTTGGGGACCTCCTGTTGGACAGAGGCAATGGCATCTCTTCAGCTCCCATCCTGCTAGTGGCAGATACACATTGGCAACGTGTGAGCACTCATCTCTCCTGCTTCTGTGAAATCTGTTTCTCTCCCTCTTCCTCTCCCACCACTTCAGCTGTCTCTTCCCTGTTGATTTTTCTTTTTTATATCCCTTTCTAGCCTCCTTAATAATGTGCTATCTATTGTGTTCCACCCAGTAGCTTCATGGTACCAGAATCTTCTATCATTGCTGGATACTTGGCTGGTGCAACTTGGCAATCCTGCCTTAGAGGCTACAAGTCTCATTTAGAAATGGTCTAATTCCTACAGAAAAACACCAGCTGAGCCTTATTTAAATCTCAAGGGCACTACTTTGGTTTCTTCTCATGGCTTTTCTCTTGTGGCCCTGCTCTTCCTAATGGGGAAAGCTCCACGTAAGACAGCATCCATGTCCAATGATGAAACTCACAGAGGGTTTCAGGAAAGTTCTCACAATGAAAAAGATAATGACAGATTAGAAGAAGACTTAATAAAAGAGTAGTAAACATGAAGATATAGAGTAGATTGCAGGTCTATGTTGAAGATCTAGTATCTGAAGTGTGTGTGTGTGTGTGTGTGTGTGTGTGTGTGTGTGTGTATGATAAATGTCTTAGGTTTAGGGACATAGAAGTAAGACCCTGACATTGTTCTTAGGGTCTCCCTAAAAGACCTCTAAAGAGATAGGGAATTAAAAAAGAAAAATAATAAAAGTTTAAGGGAAACAACTACAAGTAGCCAGTAAGAGCCAAGTGTGCTATGAGTTTAGAGGACAGAGTGGTTTTGGGGAATCCTGGGCATATTGTTTAGCTTTGGGATATAGTGAATGTGAATCCTTCCAGACATTACAATGGGATGATCTTCCTGAGCTGAGACACACACAGAGGGAAGGAATGAGGGGTCTTCATGTTCATGGTTGTGAGAACAGAAAAGACCTGCTGGAAGAGGGGTGCTTGAAATCTGAGGAGACAGAGTAGCAAGTTCATCTGTCTCATGCTGCATTTAAAGTCACAGTGTTTTGTTCTGAAGATAGAGCTGACAGGTAAGTCGGTATATGAAATAGCACAGATGAGGGATGGCAAGAGAATAGAAAGCATATTTTGGAGTGTCGGTATTAAGATATTAAAAGTTGTGAAAAAAGATGTGATAACCTTTTCATAAAGTGGTTGAATAAATAAAGAAGGCACACAATATTATTGCATGTACGACTAAGGAGTAAGTCAGTTAAATGACTCATAGCTGAAGGAAAGAAAAAAATCAATTATTAGGCAGCAAAAGAAATGTAAATTATAACTGAGGAATGAATGGTTTCCAGAGCTCTGGAATGGGATTTGAAACAATAGTCAATAATAGCGAAGGCTTTCCTTTAACTGAATGATGGGGATGTTTCATCTTCGCTGTAGCCCTGGGCTGCATATCACCTCGGCAGGCCACCTCAGAGTCCTTGGAGGATTCTTCAGACACTGACTGCATTCCAGAGAAAGCCTACATTCCTCTTCCTTTCCTTCCTCATGCTCTAGCATTTTTGTCACCCTTGCATTTCACTTATTACTTTCACGTGCCAAGCACTTTTTAAAGCTTCCTGAGACATTAGAACTCTCCATGGAGTGGCCATGGAGGTGCTCAGGTCTCCTTTCAAGAGAACCTGCAGTGAGGAGGGCACCTGGTAGAAAGTGTGCAGCTGCCATCACCTCAAATCTGCCGCAGGCTCATGTGAAGACCAGGCTCTCCCCAGGATGTACCCTCCCAAGGTGCCAGATTGTGGCACCGTGTGTCACTTAATGGAAAAAAAAAAAGGAAGCAGAGGAGCACCTGGTAAACCTCTTGGGTTCTGGAAACAACACATACCACACTTAGAAACTGCTCCAGCCTCTATGTTGGGTGATGTGGAAGGAAAGCTGCCAGTTTAGAGAGGGCTCAGGGCAGGACAGGGTTTTGCCAGAGGCCCAGGTTCTGATGCAAGCAGCCCAGCTTCTTAGTCACATGACTCGGCAGATCCTATGGTGTTGGAGGTGCCAGTGGTGAGAGAAGATATGTGAAGATTGTGGCAAGCACCAGTGGACGAATCACAACACAGGTCTATGAGATTCTAAAGCAAGGCTGCATGTCTGCAACAGAGATTTATGTATCTTTTAAGAAACAGCTCTGGGTAAGTCACTTGGCCTTGGTAGAGAAGGTACATCTGACCATTGGACCAAGTACCATTCATCCAGAATTTTCTCTCATTATAAGCTGGGTTGTGTTGAACCTGCCAAGATGTAGTTGCATAGACCTGAAACAGTCTATTGTAAGTCGGACATGGTATATCCAGGACCAGAGGCACAAGAAACTGCAAGAGCAGGTTGCTTAACCCCTGTCCCCACCAAGGTTGCACTCAGGTCCCTTCTTAACTCTTTCCTCTGGGCATATTGGGGTTCCATTCGCCAGCTAAAGGAGGAGGGAAGGCTGCATTTGGTTTCTGAATAGACAGGCTTGGAGTATGGATTAACTGTAGCAAATAGAGGATTCATTACAACAAAACTCAGGATTGGCTCCAAAAGTCTGCAAATGGGGAAAATCTTTCCAGTGGGCAGAGCTGTGAGCCATGAACCAGATCACATATTTTATGTGAAAGGAAAAATGGCCCAGTGTCCAAATATATGTGTTTTTCTGGGCATTAGTCAACAGCCTGGTCATCTGACTGAGGTCCTGGATGAAAACCAACTGGAAGAATGGAGACATGGAGGCCCAGGACATGTATGAAGAGTTCTGTGATATATGATAATGCCCTTCATGGAAGAGGCACTGCAAACCCAAGCAGACTACAGGGCCGTGCTAGTTGATGTTAGTCAGCCTTTGCTCTTTAGCCATCCCAGATCTGGAACCAGGGGCACCTGTATATAGCAGCCTCAGTGGCAGAGATGGAGGTTACACATGGGGCCAACACAAGGACTCCTGCCTATCAAGGCTTGTTGAGCTATTGCCGCCTCTGACTGTCCATCCTGCCAGCAAAAGAGACTATTCATTGAGAACACCAGTCACCTACCTGGTGGCAAGTTAACTGTATCAGCTCCTTCCAGCTTAGAAGATCCAGTGGTTCATTCTTACTAAGGATAGATAACTATTCTGGGTATGGGTTTGCCTTCCCTGCCTGAAGAGCCTCAGCTTCTGCTACCACTGTCCAGGGGCTTATGGAATGCCTGATACACAGGCATGAAATTTCACCCAACAAATATCCAACCAGGGGGCCCATTTCATAGTGAAGGAGGTGCCAGAGTGAGCCCTGATCGTGGTGCCCACTGGTCTTAACACACACTGCATTGCCACATTCCTGTATTACCTATGAAGAGCCAACCTCACAGAATGATGGAATGGTCTCCCAAAGGCACAGCCAAAGTGCCAGTTTGCTGGCAATAATCTGCAAGGACAGAGTAGTGTCCTTTGGGATGCAGTGTATGCACTAACTCAGATTGCTCTATGGCGCTATCCCTAGTAGGAAGAATATGTATACCTGGGAACTAAGAGATAGAAGCAGCAGTACCCCACTTACTGTCATATATAATGACTTAGGATTTTTGTCTTTCCCATAACCGCAGCTCTGACTCTGTGGGGTCTACAGAGGAGAAACACTCTTACTAGAGGACAAAGTAGGAATTCAGATGGGCTGCAGCCTGTGGCTGCTGCCTGGCAGTTCCATTGACTTGTGCCCGGGGCTCATCCAGTAAAAGAGTAATCACCATACTGACAGGGATGCTTGACCCTAATGAGCAGGAGAAGGCTTCTATACAACAGGGACAGAAAGGACATGTGCAGAACCCAGGCGATGCATTGGGGGGCTTCTTGCTACTCCATTGGCCCCTCATTACTATGGATGCACACAGCAGCATCATGTGTGCTGAGGAGGTACAGCTTACAAAGGGTTCAGACCCTCCTGGAATGAAGGTTTGGGTCACACCACCAAGTAAGCCATCAGAACCTGCTGTTTTGATGGCTGAGGGTGAGAGGAACTTGGAAGAGAGAGAGAGAAAGATAAATAGAAGGGAGAAGATGAGAACCATTTTGTAGCCTTAAGATCAACTGTAGAGACGGGCTACTATTGTCCTGTTAACTTCCCTTCCCAAAGCTTTCCCTCAGGAAGAGAAGCTCACGGCAGCTGCTCCCCGACGTGCATGGAGAGGAGATCTTTGCAATACAAGGGGACCAGGTGGTGGTCATGCATGTGTACAATTCAGATCCTCCTTCAAGGGAATTTGCAGTGAGGTGTGAGGTTGATGAGTAGCCTCAAGCTGCTGCATCTTTAGACCCCAACAGTGTTCATGCCAAGGCCATAGGCTGCCCACGCTGTTTCCATACGATAACTGAGCACAGTGGGGTTGCAGATGTGGGCAACTCCTCAACACATGTGTCCTCTGGAGGATATTTTCTGCATTTCCCACTGACCCAGATGAAACTTTCTCGGGGCTACTGCAGTCTGAGGTTTTCTGGACCTGCATCATGACCCAAAGGCTTTCCCTACCTAGTCCTGCTTCCTCTGGCCTTTATCCTTCACATGTGTTCTCCCAGTAAATCTCTTGTGTGCCTAATTCTGTCTGGGCATCTTCTCAGAAGCCTAAAGTGATTGATCTTTAAAGTACACACAAGCACACACACACACACACACACACACACACACACACACACACAGGTGGGTGTTAGTCAACGAGAGATGAGAAGTCTACTGCAGAAGAACTTCAAAGAACTTAATTGAATTCAGATTCTATGGTCCTTGAAGAAGAATGAGGAAGTTTTCTATGTACTGATATGAAAAAATCCCCAAGATCTACTGGGTAGGAAAAAAATACAAAACAATGTATGTAATGTGCAATATTTTGCTGTTCTTATATGTATGTAAAAAACCTGTAAAGATACAAAGAAGAATAAAAGATAAGGGAATAGAAAGAGTCACTGAAGAGCAATTGTTTTTATTTTGAGCCTTGAAATTATACTGCTTATTACTAAGTGAATTGAAATATTAATCTTAAGCATGTTGGCATTTTATTTTAGTTATTTAAAATATAATTCTGTTTATGTGATTGAATAGAACTTCCAATTGGCAGGTGATGCAGTTATGTGTAAAGCAATGTATTGACCCAGTGAATTTTAGGACCCTCCAACACTTACTGTCCCAAATGGAAAAAGCCTGCCTGGGTAATCCAGATGGTATGAGTGATTTCTGACTCACCAACTGATTGAATAATTCATAGACTGTCTGCCCATGACAAAAATGGACATTTAGGAACTTCCAGCTGCATGCTGGTGTGCCAGTCCTGCTGGATTTGCTGGTCTGAAAGTTCTGCTGTTTCTAGAAAGGAGCATGGACCACCATTTCCCTCCATGTAATGGCCAGTGCTAAATTATACCTCATTTCCACACCTCAGATCCATATTAAATATTCCTTTAGGACTGATACTTCATCAAGGCGAAGGGCAGAACCCCTTGGTGAGCATTTTCAAAAGAGGCTCATGCAGGTTGCACCCTCCTCGAATGTGGTCCCATCACATATATTTCTAGAACTTCCCTAGTCATCTTAGCATCTTTCTCTGATGAAGTCATTATCGAAGGGAAATTTCCAAAACTCCCTTGCTGACAATCACCAGAGGACACTTGTTAAATATACATGTACCCAGGTTTCTCTCTTGATGGATTCTGTGTCTGTGGGTTTGTATTGGAGTTCTGGAATCTGGGTTTTTAATAAATACTTGGAGTGTTCTTCAGGGACACATTGCTATAATCTCATGTGGACTTCCTTATATTCTACAAACTGATCAAATACCTTTAAAGTTGCCTGGTTAGCTGGGTAAGGTGGTGCACACCAGTAATCCTAGTACTTGGGAGGCTGAGACAGGAGGATCACAGGTTCGAGGACAGCCTCAGCAAATAATGAGATTCTCATCAACCTAGTGAGACCCTGTTTCAAAATAAAAATAAAATAGGGC
The DNA here is from genome assembly GCA_004027185.1 of Glis glis. Classification (NCBI taxonomy): domain Eukaryota; kingdom Metazoa; phylum Chordata; class Mammalia; order Rodentia; family Gliridae; genus Glis; species Glis glis. The sequence goes on from PVJS01037671.1 coordinate 18,062, forward strand.
TGGGGATATAGCTCAGTGGTAGAATGCCCCTGGGTTCAATTCCCAGTGGTACAAAAAAAATAAACAATAAACAAAGTTTCCTGGTAACTAATAATCCTAATGTGATGTCATCTTTGTTGCATGAATTTTCTCTCAAAATGCATTACATATTATAGGGAATATCTTCCTCCTTGTCATTTTTAAAAGAAAAATTCAAATGTACTAGGTAAGAACATGTCTCCTAAGGACAAGTGTACAAGAGACAGCAGTCTATTCACAGAACAAAAAAACCCACTAGTGAGGTATCCTTGAAACTGAGACATTAAGTAAAACTGATAACTATACACCAGATCAGTGGGTGGACTTGCAAGGTTTCCATCTCTCGCCCAGCGCCTGGCACCTGACTTCAGGGAGGTAGGTGTGCTGTCTCTTGGGATCACTGGTTTTGAGAGGTCTGTCTCCTTCACCCACTTTGGAGAAGCAGGGAGACACAGGGCCTGGACTAAGCCCCAAAGAGCTCTGCCCTTGGATGACCACCCAGCAAAGTTTGCCCTGCCTTAGCTCTTGGGGTTTCTAATTCCTTTACAATGATAGCCTTGATGTGACTGGCAGGTTTTGCATGGCCTGCCCCCACTCCTGAGTCAACAGCTGGAGAAGCTGGTTTCCTCCTTCACTCCTGCGGGTTTGGAGCAGTGTTGAGACAGGAGGGGCTTCGAGCTAAACATGCAGGAAGAGAATGTGTCCAAATGATCCTGGGACCACCTCCTCTAGAAGTTTTTCAAAGTACTCTTTAAAATTTTCTGTGAGGGGGAAAATAAATTTTTTCTACTATTATGATCAGATAGTTTGATGACTGTTAAATCATATTTATTCTAAGAGCTATTCTGTCCAAGCTGTAACTGAATTTTTAAAAATTTATTGGTGAATTGTAATCATATATCTTGATGAGTTTCAGGGTGGTAGAGGCATATATGTGTAACTGAATTTTGCTTAAAGAAATATGTAGCCTTTTAAGTCATTTTCATACTGATTATGATGTATGCTTTGCCTATGATTAGTGTCTAAGGAGGCCATCTACAAGTGATGTTTTAGTTTGTGATTTTCTTTATGCTCAAAGGCCACATGTTACCTTTTCTCAGATGTGAGAATACCAATGCTAATCTCAATATCATATATGGGGAAGGGGAGGGTCTGGGAAGGGAGCTTGGGGGAACTTACCAAGTGCTGTGTGCATATATGGCATATTTCTCATTCTTTTAGATTGTTCCATGTTAATGTAATCCATTAATTAAAAGATTTAAAATGTTAGAAAAGAACTGTCCCCCTCCTTTCAACTATTTCAGTGATGTGAATATAATCTTCAGGTTTTCTTTTTGTTCATTTACTCAATACTGTATGCATGTAGCAGGTGCCTTCTAAGTGGGATATCCTGTAATAGGTGTAAGGTCATAAAATCCATTCCTTTATGGAACTTATAGTCCACTGAGGGGATAGATAGAAATCAATATATCACTGCAAATTGCTGTGCTACAGAAGGAAAAGCAAGGGACATTTTCATTTAGATTGATAAGGCAGGTAAGGCCCATCCATCCATCCATCCATCATCCATCCACCCATCCATCCATCCATCCCTATATCCATCCATCATCTATCCATCCATCCATCTACCCATCATCCATCCATCCATCCATCCACCCATCATCCATCCACCATCCATCCACCCATCCATCCATCATCCATCCAT
>PVJS01037672.1:0-19787 GCA_004027185.1 Glis glis
CCGAAAAGCACATACTTCCGAACCGGGAGACATGTCTGGCAAGATCTCGTTTATTAGAAAGCCAAATCTTTCTTTTATAGTAGAGGCAATACAGGAAATTTGCAATCAGTAGAGTGTGGCACCACGCCCCTCTGTAACCTATCATAGGTAGAGGCACCTGTCGTCTGTGAGCACGGAAGGAGGTAACCACCTATCACAGCCCTCCTGAGGCTAGGTGAGGCTATCTGCGGGACCTCCCTCCGAGGAATTCGCCAGCGCCATCTATGCCATTAATATGCTGAATTACTGCCACGTGGGAGAGGCCCGGTACTCTAGAGCAGGCTTCTGCCAGTCCACCAGGCCCTTTCATGGCACTGGGTAGAGAGCCCAGCAAGCATCATGGGAGGCGAGTGCCCTCCCAAGTCAATATAAAAGCCGTCTCTCTGTGTGCTCCGAGAATAGACTTTGGTCTGTGGAGACCTCTTGGTTTGTTTCGTCTGCAGCCACGCATCACGGAGGCGCGGAGGGCAGACAGTGATGGACAACGTCTAATTTCCTCTTCCTTTGGAGAGGCTGCGTGGGAAAGATACTGTCCTTTGAAAGCCCAACGGAGAATAACGCGGTTAGAGGATGGTTCTGCTTAAGGGACAAATAGAAGCGCCCATATTGTAGCATCTGTCTAGAACCTTGACCTCTGTCACGTGAAGAACGAGAGGTCCCATCATTTCTCCGGGGATTATATTCAGTTCAAATGGCACGCGGCTTATAAAAGCCCGTCGCAGGTGGTTACTACTCCCACGAATGACTTTGGAGTTCACTTTAGGGAAAAAATGAAGCGTCCGCCATGTTAGCATACATGCACACAGCTCTTGGTGTCCCTCCCCCCCGCCTCCCCCCCACATGTAGCACTGAGAATGATGTTGGTATAATCTCATATAAACACATTGTTTATGACAGTAATTCCATAGATGCACTACTTTCTGACCCTTCCCCTTCCCTTGTACCCCTTCCCTTGCACCACTGAGGGTTCTCCGTTTGCTAGGCTAAGACTCTATCATGACCCTTTTAAAACAAACTCTCTTTTTCAGAGCATCGAATTAATACATGCTCATTTTAAACCTTGAAAATATAAAGAGCCCAGCACCGTGGCACACCCCTGTAATCTCAGTGCTTGGGAAACTCAGACAGGAGGATTGCAGCTTCAAGGCAAGTCTCGACAATTTAGCAAGACCCTGTCTCAAAATAAAAATAATAGCCGGGCGTGGTGGCACACACTTGTAATCCCAGTACTTTGGGAGGCGGAGACCGGAGGATCTGGGTTCGCGGCCAGCCTCAGCTCTCTCTCTCTCTCTCCCTGTCTCTCTCTCTCTCTCTCTACCTAGTGAGGCCCTCTGCAACTTTGTGAGACCTGGTTTCAAAATAAAGTATAAAAAATAGGACTGGGGGTGTAGCGCGGAGGTAGAAGGCCCCTGGGTTCAATCCCCGGTACTGCAAAATAATAATAATAATAATAATAATAATAATAATAATAATAACAAGTAAAAAGGGCTGGTGGTGTAGGTCCGTGGTAGAGTGCCCTTGGGTTCAATCCCCAGCACTCCCCCCTGCCACACACACACGAATAAAAAACACCAATGCAGACCAGCCCCAAATCACACTAGAATGGTTCACATTTCTTTTTTTTTTTTTTGCGGACTGGGGATTGAACCCAGGGGCATTCTACCTCTGCGCTACACCCCCCAGCCCTATTTTTTATACTTTATTTTGAAACCGGGTCTCACGAAGTTGCAGAGGGCCTCACTAAGTAGAGAGGGAGAGAGAGAGAGAGAGAGAGAGAGAGAGAGAGAGAGAGCTGAGGCTGGCCGCGAACCCGGATCCTCCAGTCTCCGCCTCCCAAATTACTGGGATTACAAGCGTGCGCCACCACGCCCGGCTTTTCACATTTCTATTTCTTTGTTTAACCTTCCAAATTCTGTTCAACATCAAAAGACATGGAGAATGCGTTGGTTTTTTTTTTCCTCAAAATGGAATCAAATAGAAACACTGCTTTGTGAATTTTTCCAATATCCTACATACTATTCATATCGTCCTGTCCAATTCACAATATCCCTTTTTACTCCTCTTTTATGGGCGTAGTATAATTGTACAGCACAGTGAGATTCATGGCGATACATTCATATACGCACCTAACATTCCTGGTCTGTTTCCTTGCCCAAATCTCCCCATTCCCGCTCTCTCTCCCTCACCCGATCCCCTTCTACTACTCTACTGGTCTCTCTCCCCATTTTCACAAGGTCTCTCTTCCTTCCTGTTTTCTCTCTGGCTTCCACAGATGAGAGAAAACAGGCAGCCCCTGACCTTCTGAGACTGGCTGACCTCACAGAGCGTCACATTCTCCACGTCCATCCATGTTCCTGCAAATGGCATGAATTCAGTCTTCCTTTTTTTTTTTTTTTTTTTTGCGGTACCGGGGATTGAACGCAGGGGCGTTCTTCCTCCACGCTACGCCCCCGGCCCTATTTTTTTATGCTTTATTTTGAAACCAGGTCTCACGAAGTTGCGGAGGGCCTCACTAAGGGGAGAGAGAGAGAGAGAGAGAGAGGGAGCTGAGGCTGGCCGCGAACCCGGATCCTCCGGTCTCCGCCTCCCAAAGTACTGGGATTACAAGCGTGCGCCACCACACCCAGCGAATTCAGTCTTCTTTCTGGCTGCACAATTCTCCATTGTGTGGATGTGCCACGTTTTCTTTATCCATTCATCCGTGGATGGGCACCTAGGCTGCTTCCATAACTCGGTCTCAGCAATTCACCATAGCCTTCGATGCCATTGTTATTGGTACATGCTAACTCCATTGCTGAACGCTCACATCCTGCCCTTCCCTTCTGATGTCCCATTGTTGGGCATTAAAGTTGTCAATTCTACTACGACACACATGTACTGAAGTCATTCTTTTATATCCATATTTATCTCCAGAGGATAAATTTCTACAGGTTGACTCACTCACTCACTCACTTCTTTCTTCCTTCCTTTCTCTTTCCTTCCTTCCTTCCTTGTTTTTCTTCTTCTTCTTCCTCTTCTTCTTCTTCTTCTTCCTCTTCTTCTTCCTCTTCTTCTTCTTCTTCTTCTCCTTCCTTCCTTCCTTCCTTCTTTCCCTCCTCCTCCTCCTCCTCCTTCTTCTCCTTCCTTCCTTCCTTCCTTCCTTCCTTCCTTCCTTCTTTTCTTCCTTCTTTCTCCTTCCTTCTTTTCCTTCTTCTTCTCCTTCCTTCCTTCCTTCCTTCCTTCCTTCCTTCCTTCCTTCCTTCTTTCTTTCTTTCTTTCTTTCTTTCTTTCTTTCTTTCTTCCCAGAGGCATTCTACCTCTGAACTACACCTCCAGCCCATTTTTTAGTCTTGTTTTGAAACAGGGTCTCGCTAAGTTGCCAGGGGTCATTTTGCTAAGTGGCCGAGGCTGGCCTCCAACCTGCGATCCTCCTGTCTCAGCCTCCCGAGTCCTAGGATGACAGGTGAGAGCCACCACATCTGGCTGGCTTTCTTCTTTCAACTCAGTGTGTCTGGCTGGCCACAGCGCGTGCTGCAGATCTCCCTGACTTTTTAAGTCTAGAGATAAGAAATATTTCACGAGTAGATAAGACTTTCTGAGACACGTTACCTATGCTAATTCCACGCACTTTCAAAGGGGAGAAAATAGGGTGAGCATAACTGGGGTCCAGACAATAGTAAATGGTCCTAAAATATCCTCCAGAAATGCAGGCAGAGAAAACAGCATGCAAGTCTCAGCTCAAGAACTGATATCCAAGCTGGGCATGGTGGTACACGCCTATAATCCCAGGACAGGAGGATCGCAGGTTCAAGGACAGCCTCAGCAACTTAGCAAAGAGACCCTCAGCAACTTAGTGAGACCCTGTTTCATAAAAATTAAATAAAATAGGGATGGAGATATAGCTCAAAGATAGAATGCCCCTGAGTTCACTCCCCAGTAACACACACACACACACACACACACACACACACACGCATACACTGAAATCTGGGATCCTCTCAGTGGTAGCTTTGAGCCCCACAGTGCCAGGCTCCGCATCACCCTGTGGAATTAACTTCACCATCAGAAAGATGTAAAACTTTCAGAATAGCAGATGTAGCCTGGAATTAATCAGCAAGCACATTGTACAAAAAGGACCACATCGAGGGAATGAAATTTGTGCTTCTTTCTTTAAAAAAAAATTCTTTCTCTCCAACTCTGTTCATTTTCAATGGTGTGGTCATAGCCTTAGGTCAAAATCCCTTGAACGGCAGAGAATGGAAGTGTTTAACTGTTGTATCGAGGAAGAATAAAATATTCATGGTTGCCTCCAGTGGCTGTGTTGCCTTCACTGCTTGGCGAAGTGTTGAAAATCGGGGAACGGTTAAGAGGGCTTGGAACTCAGAGTGCTGTGCAGAAGTGTCCCTCCGCCAGAGGAACACCAGCACCGTGCCCCCCGGGTTTCTCTCTTTTTTGGGGGGTCCTGGGGATTGCAACCAGGGGCATTCTACCTCCAACCTACACCCCCAGCCCTGTTTTTTATTTTTTATTTTGAAACAGGGTCTCACTAAGTTGCAGAGGGCCTCACTAAGTAGCAGAGGCTGGCCGCAAACCCGGATCCTCCTGTCTCTGTCTCCCAAGTACCAGGATGACAAGCGTGTGCCACCACGCCCGGCTTCCAGTTTTCAATATGGTGAGTAGAGACGTCCCCAACCTACGGAATGCTTCTGCTACCAACAAAAACGTCACCTTCTGCGATGTCCAGGTGTATCCGTCAGCATTCTTGAAGCTATAATCTAAAGACTGACCACAGAATTTAGAGGAAAGAAGAATTGTTTCCTCATGGTTTCAGGCTCAGTCCATGTGAGGCCGGGGACCGCGGATCTCAGGGCATGGCGGCGGCGGGAGGTGGACAGAGGGAGAGCACAGGGGCTGCGCTCCTCACATCATGGAGGCCGGAAGCGAGAGAGAGAGCAAACAGGGGGAGGAGGAACCATATATAATCCCCAAAGCTGCATCCCCAGGGACCCACCCCCTCCATCTACCACCCAGATAAATCTATTCCAATGGATGTATCCACTACTGGGATTACAACCCTCATGACTCAATTATATCAGCTCCAAACACCAATTTAGGAGCTTTTCTTTTTTTTTTTTGCGGTATGGGGGATTGAACGCAGGGGCGTTCTACCTCCGCGCTACACCCCCGGCCCTATTTTTTATACTTTATTTTGAAACCGGGTCTCACAAAGTTGCGGAGGGCCTCACTAAGTAGAGAGAGAGAGAGAGAGACAGGGAGAGAGAGCGTGAGAGAGCTGAGGCTGGCCATGATCCCGGATCCTCCGGTCTCCACCTCCCAAATTACTGGGATTACAAGCGTGCGCCACCACGCCCGTCTCAATTTATGAGCTTTTCAAAGGGTCATTCTAGATCTAACCATGACACCAGGTTTCATTCCTGAATATATGGGCCTCCGTCTCTACTATTTAAGGTACACGTTGACTTCTCTCTCCACACCTTACGCTGGGGAAAATTTTCACTCGATTCCAAGCGCGTGAACCACAATAACACAACCTCAAATTTAAAAGAAAAAAGAACAACAATCTGGGATAATAATTGAAATGGTTTTGCCTCTGAGGGAAACACATCTTTGAGTTTCCTGAGTGCCAAGTATTTCTGCCAACATGAAGGAAGCCTTTGGAATATTTCAGATCTTGGAGGAGATGCTGTGGTGGTACTTGGCAAAGGAGGAAATGTTCTATTATTCTGTTAAATATTTTAAAAGTGCTGGTGGCTAAGTCTTCCTGGAGGTGTGTAGGTGGCTGCATGGTTTGGAAATGCAGTTGACAGTCTGGGAGTGTTCCCGCCTGGAAAGGCCCCTCGCCGTACTCAGCTTCTGCTAAGACCTCAAGAATTTAGCCAGGCGTGGTGGTGCACGCCTGTCATCCCAGTTCTTGGGAGGCTGAGCCAGGAGGATCGCAGGTGGAGGCCAGCCTCAGCAACTTAGCAAGACCCTCAGCAAGTTAGTGAGACCCTGTTTCCAAATTAAAACAATAAAATAAAGCCAGGCGTGGGGGCGCACGCTTGTAATCCCAGTACTTGGGAGGCTGAGACCCGAGGATCACAGGTTCGCGGCCAGCCTCGGTTACTCAGTGAGGCCCTCCGCAACTTAGACCCTGTTTTAAAATAAAGAATAAAAATAGGGTTGGGGATGTAGCCTGGAGGTAGAATGCCCCTGGGTTCAATCTCCAGTACCAAAAATAAATAAATTAATAAATAAATAAATTAATTAAATAAAATAGGGCTGGGGCATAACTCAGAGGTAGAATGCCCCTGCAGAGTCAGTCCCCAGTACCCCCCAACAACAACAACAACAATTCAATAAATCCACATAATAGAGAGAGAAAGAGAAAGAGATGAGAGAAAGATACAAAGAGAAAGACAAGATATTCTGAGAGAAGGAGACCAGGGACCAATAAGCCCTTCTAGGCCCCCCATGTCACACACACAGTGACCTCCCTCCTGCGGCCAAGCCCCCGGGCACCTACAGTCACCACCCCATGAATCCATTCGGATTCTTAATCCATCAGGAGGATCCATCCACTCACGAGGCCGTAGCCCTCATGATCATGCATCGCCTAAGAGCCCCACCTCTGAACCCGCTGCACGGGGGCCACGCGTTCAACGCACGCCACCTCCGGGCCACATTTCAGACCCAACCCTAACAGGTCCCTGAAGGGTCCCGCCATAGCCCGCACCAAAATACGCCACCTTGGCAAAAGACTCATTTTGTATTGACAGCAAACAAGAGGCAAAGACAGAAGGAGCACGCTGTCCTTCCCCTACCCATGCCAACGCAGGGCACCCGTGTCCCCCTGTGAAGTTGTCACTTTCTGCCTCTCGTGCACCACGAGAGTCACCCTGATCGCTGGAGGTGCAAAGCTGGCCTGGCCAGGAGTTGGGTCTTCCCCAACAAGCCTCACGAAAATAACCCTCACATCACGGGAACAGGAGAGAGATCAGCCGAGTAGTGGGAGTAGACTAAGGCATGGAGGAGGGGAGAGAAAGACGAGGGACAGGGAAGGACCGAGGTCATCTAATGCTACGTGCATATGTGAGCGCGTCACTGCGAATGTCAACTGTTAGGTACAAGGCACCCACAAACTCTTTAAATATCTAATTCCTCAGCTGTGGGTGGTGGCGCATACTTGTAATCCCAGTGCTTGGGAGGCTGAGACCGGAGGATCACAGGTTCAAGGCCGGCCTCAGCTACTTAGTAAAGAAGCTCTCAGCCACTCAGCGAAACCCTGTTTCAAAATAAAAGAATAAAAATAGGGCTGGGGGTGTAGCTCGGAGGTAGAATGCCCTTGGGTTCAATCTCCAGTGCCAAAAAAAAAAAAAATCCAGCTCCTCGAGATAGGAAAGAAAGGAGAGTCTGTCCACTCCCTTAAAGGCAAAATGTTTCTCCAGATCTCTTAAAAGGAGGGATGGAAACTAGGTCTAAAAAGGCAAGGTTTACATAAATCAAAAGAAGCAAAGAGTTGAGGACAAGTTTGTAAAACATGATCATTTTTAGGATACATTTTAATTGGCCCACCAGAGTACTTGTCTATCCTCTGCTTTTTTTTTTAGTTATTACCAATTTTTTTTTTCCGGGACATAATGGATAATTGTGCTTAGGAATTTGAAAGTCAAATGTGACTTTTGCGTAAAGGTTTCATATTCACCTTTGTGCCTCTTCGCTTCGGCAGGGCTGGTACTGCAGGGAAAGAAAATAAAAATTGCCTTTTGAACGTGGTTCATGGGACCTTAGACCGGCACGGGTTGCTCACCGTGTTTTGTGAGACTTTTGTCCCCTCTTTAATCCTTCCATCTGAGCAAATGTCTAACCCTGCAAGGACAGAGAGATTCCGGGACAGGGCATGAGATCTGCATTCTCCAAGAAGGGCTGGGAAGAAAAAAAACCCATCCATTTCAGCCTGAGCAATTAGGAGGCTCAGAAACACTCTCCTGGCACATTGAATCATGGGTAGAAAGGTCCTTTGGAGAAGAACAATCTATCATCTGTCAGGACCTTGATTGTAACAGATGAAGTAGCGCCGGCGAGCCTGTCTTGGCCCATTCAGTATAAAATCGTCAGCTTGCCTGGAATGTTCCACCCTCCTGACTCTGAAGCCCAGTGAACAGGCAGGTGTCAAGCCCAAGACCAGAGACAGGCAGGGGTTTGGAAGTTTGCTCTAAGAATTTTTCCTAGCCGGGCATGGTGGTGCACATTTGTAATCCCAGTACTTGGGAGGCTGAGACAAGAGGATCACAGATTCGAGGCCAGCCTCAGCTACTTAGTGAGGCCCTCAGCCACTCAGTGAGACCCTGTTTCCAAATAAAGAATAAAAAATAGGGCTGGGGATGTTGCTTGGAGGTAGGATGCCCCTGGGTTCCATCCCCAGTACCGTAAAAAAAAAAGAATTTTTCCTGACATGATTCACACATAAACACATGTACATAATCAGTTTATGAACAGCTACTTAATCAAAGACTAAGCTGTTTGCATAGAGTGTTTGCAGAGAGAAGGGACAAATTAATTGTCCTCATTTAAAAGCTTTTGGGTAGGAAAACAGTCTAAGAGTGAAATATCTGTAAGTTAGCATTTCAAATATTAAAGAGTTTTTTTTTTCAGTCACAAGAGAGCTTTTTAATCTACTCACTGAAGCTAAGACTACAACAAAGTTGGAAAGAAGAGATAAGTAAATGATCCTTTTTATTGTTTTTTAAATTATTGCCGGGCATGTTGGCGCACGCCTGTAACCCCAGTACTTGGGAGGCTGAGACAGGAGGATCACAGGTTTGAGGCCAGCCTCAGCAAGTAGTGAGACTCTCATCACCTTAGCGAGACCCTGTTTCAAAATAAAAAAATAAATTATTATTATATTTTTATAGTACTGAGGATCAAAACTACGGATGTTCTACCTCTGATCTATATACCCCCAGCCCTTTTTCTTTCTATGCTTTGAAACAGGGTCTCACTAGGTTGCTGAGGGCCTCACTAAGTTGCTGAGGCTGGCCTCAAACCTGTGATCCTCCTTTCTTAGCCTCCCAAGTACCGGGGTTACAGGCATGTACCGCTGCACTTGGCACAATTGATCTTTTTTTTTTTTTATCTTAGGTATGTATCTCCCAGTTACTTCAGCCTGGATGCAGGAGGGGTCCTGTCCCCAGGTCTGAGTGTTCATGAAAACCTTTTCTCCTGCAGCTGAGCGTCTTTGACTCTTCCGGCTCCCCCCACGCGAGAGCTGCCTCCTTAAATGATCTGATTTATGCTGAGTGGCTCAGCAGCAATTAGGAACAGAAGCAGAAATAGCAAGTGCAATTATTTTATTGGCCATATACACTTCCATTCTACAGCGTGTAACGAATCTACCCAATTATTCCCGTAGAATCCGGCAGCTCTGCTTTTCCATGTCGCACAAACCCAAACGCCCAAGTCCTCCCAAGTGCTCCTCTCTCTCTGGCTATCAACAGCAAGCGTCTCAAGATGGTTGTCCATACTTACTCCATCAAAGTCTCTGTTGGCTAGCTCCTGTTCATCCCCGGGGCCATTTTCAGCCCGCCTTCGGCCCCTTCCGCTCCTCCTAGACGATTCTCAGCCAGGTCACCAGGAACTGTGTCACTCATTACAACTGACCCAGGGGCCAATTCCCCAGTGAATGTCTTTCTGACTTCCATAGCCCGTTGCTCTCCTCTCAAATCCTTCCTTGTAGCCGCTCTTTCCCCGTTGGATTTGCAGGTTCCCCCTTCTCTGCTAGCCCGGGATGTGCTAGGGATGAGCAGGTGTTTGTCCAGGGACCCGAGCTTTCTCTGCCTCTTGTCCTAATCCCACTGTTACATGGAGAGAACACCCATAGATGACTTGTGCAATGATAATAAGATAAAAACAAAGATCTGTGTGATTTGTCTTATTTGTGGAAGCTAGAGAGAAATTGGGAAACAAGGAAAACCTCGGCTAGACAAGCAAACTCCAATGAAATGACGGAGAGGTCTTAGGGGAAGAAGGGGCGGGGATAGAGACATAAAGTAGGTAACAGTTGAAACAATGCTATCCACGTATATTAAATTACCAAGGTCGCCGGGCGTGGTGGCACACGCTTGTCATCCCAGGACTTGGGAGGCTGAGACCGGAGGATCACAGGTTAGAGGCCAGCCTCAGCTACTTTGTGAGGCCCTCTGCAACTTAGTGAGACCCTGTTTCAAAATAAAGAATAAAAAATAGGGCTGGGGGTGTAGCTTGGAGGTAGAATGCCCCTGGGCTTAATCCCCAGTATCGCAAAATAAATAAATAAATAAATAAATAAATAGATAAATAGATAGGTGGTAGATAGATAGATAGATGTTAGATAGATAGTAGATAGATGATAGATAAATAAGTAAGTAAGTAAATAAATAAATAAATAAGTAAATAACCAAGGTCAACCTCAAAGATATGTATGGGGCCAGGGTGGGAGGGGGTGGAATTCAGAGAGAAGTGCTCCAAGTGTTGTGTGAAAGTCTATTCCTGTCACTCTACACCTCAGTATGATGCATAATTACAATGCACCCATAAAAGTATCAAAATGAAATAAGAGTCAAAAGAGAAGAATTTAGTATAAAAGAAGCCAGTTCAACCAACCTTCCCCTGCCGCTGTATTGCGGAACGTTTTGTTAGAAGGGAGGGTGGGGCACGATCCAAGCATGGTGTGATATGTGCGTGTGCGGAAATGTCACAGTGAAAACCATTAACTTGGACAATTAATAGGTTAATCATTATAATGTTAAGAAAAATGAAAACAGGAGAATTAAAAAAAAAGATATAGGCCGGGCGTGGTGGCGCACGCTTGTAAATCCCAGTACTTTGGGAGGCGGAGACCGGAGGATCCGGGTTCGCGGCCAGCCTCAGCTCTCTCTCTCTCTCTCTCTCTCCCTGTTTCTCTCTGTCTTTCTCTCTCTCTACTTAGTGAGGCCCTCTGCAACTTCGTGAGACCCGGTTTCAAAACAAAGTATAAAAAATAGTGCCGGGGGTGTAGCGCGGAGGTAGAACGCCCCTGCGTTCAATCCCCGGTACCGCAAAAAAAAAAAAAAAAAAAAAAAAGATGTAGCACTGATAAATTGTTTGTCCCTGCCATGCCTAATCTTCATAGTTTCTGCTGTAGGATGAATGTCTGTCTCCTTCCAAAACCCACCACACGCTGGAATCCTAAACCCCAAGGTGATAGCGTTAGGAGGTGCGGTCTTAGGTAACCAGGGCGGAGCCCTCTGAGTCGCATGCCCTGTCCTTCTAAAAGAGACCCCGGTGAGCCACCTCCCTCCCTCTACCATGTGAGGATACGGCACAAAGATATCCGTCTGTGAGCCAGTAAACCCTTCCCAGTGGCTGATTCCACCGATGGAAGATTGATCTTGGACTTCCAGCCTTCAAAACTGAAAACAATAAATGCCTGTGCTTTGTGAGCTGTTCCATGATATTTTTTGCAAGATTTCATGGTTGCTCAAAGGTTTTCCCATAGAGAGGATGCTTAACAGGTTCAGAGACACCGTCGGACAGAAGGGATGAGCTCTATTGTTCTACAGCACAGCCTGCCCACTTATTAATGACAATTTAGTGTCTGTTTCCAAATAGCTGGTAGAGAGGATTTTGAATGTTCCCAACACAAAATGATTAACCCGCGAGGTGACAGAGATGGCATTTCCCCTGATCTGATCATTACACACTGTATCCATGTATTGAAATGTCACACCGTTACCCTGTGCATATGCACAGTAATGATGTGTCCATTTTAAAAAAATGGATCGTTTCCTTTGCATCCACTGGAGGTTGTCACTAAGAGCCTTTGTGGAAAAAAAACACCAACAACATGGTACCAGCTACTGAAAGAAATTCTGAGCCATTGGGGAAGATTTCAACCTGTGTAGAATGCAAGGAAACACCTCCATACTTTATTCAGACTTAGTGGGAAAAGTGAGCTCGTTCTATAAGAATCATGGGAAATTTGTTGGAATAATTTAGAGTTGTACTTTTGGTAGCTCCAAATGCTTGATAAAATGGTTTTGTGGAGCCGGGCGTAGTGGCGCACGCTTGTAATCCCAGTACTTTGGGAGGCGGAGACCGGAGGATCCGGGTTCGCGGCCAGCCTCAGCTCTCTCTCTCTCTCTCTCTCTCTGTTTTTCTCTCTCTCTACTTAGTGAGGCCCTCCGCAACTTCATGAGACCCTGTTTCAAAATAAAAAATAAAAAAATAGGGCCGGGGGTGTAGCGCGGAGGTAGAACGTCCCTGGGTTCAATCCCCGGTACCGCAAAAAAAAAAAATGGTTTTGTGGAAGAGCAGACTGCAGTGAAGGAAGGGGCCTCCGTGGCTATCTTGCATTTTCAATTATGGTTTGTAGAGGAAAGAACAGGGTGGCATTAATTACCCTGAACCAGTACTGAGCTGCCTCCTAGTTCCCTTTCAAAGGCTTGCTGTTCAGTTCTGTTCTCGTAGGATTAGAAATAATTTCTTAAGAAGAGAGTGAACGGAGCCTTCCAAGAACAGATCACGCCTTTCAGACCTGTAATTCAAGTTTTACTGTTCTCATTTAAGTGGATCCACGATTCTTGCTCCTCTGCGTTTTGTACTGTGTGTTTTTTCAGTTATATTTTTAGACTCTCTGGCTCCATGACACGCTCCGGTCTGACTGTTTTCAGAAGGCTGGGAGGCAGGCTCAGGCGCAGAATTTGCTCGAAGGATTCATCTAGAGGCCAGGCTCTCTAAAGAGCATTTTCTTCCTCTGAGAATGTAACACTGTCTTGGGAACGAGAACCATGAGCTACGGTGGATGGTAACCGGGTACCTCAAAGCCTGCAAATCCACCAATCTTGCCTCTCCCTCTTACATGGTGGTATCTAGAATGTCCCCCAAGATCAACGTGTTGAAGGCTGGGTTCCCAGCTACTGGGAGGTGGTGGGGCCTTTAAGAGGTGGGGCTTAGCGGGAGGAAGTTAGGTGATTGGGGGCTTGGCCTTGAGGGACTATTAGGGCCCTGGCCTCTTCCTCTTTCTCTTTGCTTCCCTGACACCATCACACAAACAGGCCTCCGTCACCATGTGCTCCAGCCATGAAGTGCTGGGCTGCCACCGGGCCAAAGGCACGGCTAAGCTGAAACATTCCTTCTTTATAAGGTTGCTTTACCTCAGTTATTTTGTCAGAGCAACACAAAGATGACGAACACATCTGGCTACCTACTTTGAGAAGCCATTGTTGGGCAGGAAACCCAAGGATCTATGTTTTCATGTGGATTCTCCACCTGTTTCCACCTTCTATCTCGTCCTCAGACTTTTGCAACTTTGAACTTCAAAGTCAAGACCCATCCTGGGGTTCTTGGGACTGGCTGATTCTTGGAGTTCTACTCTGAGCACTTGGGCTTTCTATCTCTTCAAGATTTGTCGAAACACTCACCGTGGGTTTTTCTTGGTAGATTTATTTTCTGTTCATGAACTGTCATGCTAGCTCAAGTTTGAGAAGGTGAGCGATTGGTGGTTGGTCCACCATAGTTAAGCCTGGTTAAATACTTACACTTGAAAAAAATATAAAGACGATAGATACTTCAAACTTGGCGAAGAGTGTAACTGGGAGATGCTCAAAAAAGCAGACCCTGTTTCAAAATAAAGAAAAAAAATAGGACTGGGGGTGTAGCTCAGAGGTAGAGTGCCCCTGGGTTCAATCCCCAGTTCCGCAAAATAAATAAATAAATAAATAAATAAATAAATAAATAAATATAAATAAAAGCAGTCATTTCCCCAAATTCCACAGAAATGTTCAGCCTCTCTTTACCCTGTTTTGTGTTAAATGAACTAATTCAAATACTTTATATAAGAAGAAAATAATTTATATAAAAGCCTCCATTTTATTTTTCCTGAGCCTTCTCTTTCAGACTTTCATTTGGGTTGAAAGTTGTTGGTTTGTGAGATTTATTTATGTATTTATTTATTTGCATCTCTAGGAATTGGACTCAGGACCTTGTGCGTGCTCTACAAATGCTCTACTTTTCAAAGTTTATTTAGAGACAGGCTCTTGCTATGTGGCCCGGGCTGGCCTCAAACTTGGGGTCCTCGTTTCTGAGCCTCCGGGGTAGCTGGTTTGACAGGCGTGCACAGCGGCACCTGGAAGAAAGCACTTGTCCTCTAATTCTACGTAGCAAGAGTTCATGAAGGGATAAGCCCAAATCAAATCGATGACAATGAATGGAGTTCAATAAAATCATGGTTTTCAGCCGGGCGTGGTGGCGCACGCTTGTAATCCCAGTACTTTGGGAGGCGGAGACCGGAGGATCCGGGTTCGCGGCCAGCCTCAGCTCTCTCTCTCTCTCTCCCTGTCTGTCTGTCTGTCTGTCTGTCTCTTTCTCTCTCTCTTTAGTGAGGCTCTCCGCAACTTCCTGAGACCCGGTTTCAAAATAAAGTAGCGCGGAGGTAGAACGCCCCTGCATTCAATCCCCGGTACCGCAAAAAAAAAAAAAAAATAAATAAAATAAAATCATGGTTTTCTTTCTCAATTTGGGTAATGAATGAATCCTTGCATTACGATTTTCTGTCCACGTTGTCCAGTGAACTGAATATGTAACCCCCCTCAAATCCACATACTGAAATCCTCACCCCCAAGAATATGGTAATGGGATGTGGGGGTCTCTCGCAGATAATGAGATTCTGAGGGTGCGATCTCATGAATGGGAGGAGTGTCCTTATCAAAGAGACCCCAGAGAGCTCCCTGCCCCTTCCTTCCACCAAGGAAGGACCCAGCGCAGAGAAGGAGCCATCGGTGATCCAGGAAGCAGCCTCAGGAGATACGGAGGAAACTGCTACATCTGGGCCTTGGACGGCCAGCCTCCAGGTCTATGAGAAATACATTTCCATGGTCTGTAAAACTCCCTAGTCTTTGGTACCTTCTTATAGTATCTGGAACAGACATTGTCAGGGAGAGTCTGGGGAGAAAGATTTTTTTTTTTGAAGGTCATGACGGCAGAAACCAAGTTTTCACATTTCAAAGACTAGCTCCAGATACAAAAAAATGATTTGTATTCATAAGCGGCACTGAGGATCAGTCGGGACCCGGTGACCGTCCCTTGAACTGTAGGGAATTGGATTCCATTTGTGGGAGGCAGGCTTGCAAACGCGGTGTCGTCTGAGGTTTGTCACTTCTGTTGAAAACTCCGGGCTCACCATATTGCTAATGCACTTTGATTGGAGTTGTTGGATTTTGTTGACGGTCTCTATGCAAAGAGCGGGGTGAGGCCCGGCGAACAATCAAAGACGAGTCAAGAGAAGGTTAATAAGGGCTGGTATCTTGGGCATCATGCATAATTAATATGTCCTTTTCAGGCTTATTAAAAAACAGACAGTGTTATGGAGGGAAGGTTTAGGCTTAATGCTGGTTAGTAGTGCGGTGGCACATGTCTAAGCCAAAGGCTGTACTTTTCTTTTTTTTTTTTTTTTCTGGAGGGATGATTCATTTGAAAGCATGTGTTCATTTATTATTAGGCGCTCCAGTTTGGCATCCTCTTTTTTTTCTTTTTTTGGTTTTTTGTTTATTTTTGTTGTTGTTTATTTGTTTTGTTTTTAGTTTGTACCAATGAGGATTGAACCCAGGGGCATTCTACCTCTGAGCTACACCCCCAGCCCTTTTTGTTTGGAAACAGGGTCTCAGTAAGTGACTGAGGGTCTCTTTGCTAAGTGGCTGAGGCTGGTCTCGAATGGATGATCCTCCTGTCTCAGCCTCCGAAGTCCTGGGATGACAGGTGTGCACCACCAGGCCTGGCTTAGCCTCCTCTGTTTGTGAGGCAGGCCTTCTGCCCATCCCACCTTCTCTCCTTCTGTTTTCCTGGGCCTTTCTTTCTTTGGTGTGATTTCTGCAATGAATCTGGGTGGTCACAACACAAGAGGCTCAGGTGACTTTTTATAATGCAATGGCCCTCTACAAGAGTCCTTTCAAGGAAAGGTCATTAAGTTCTCTCTTGTAGCAATTGGCATTTAACTACTCATTTAAATGATAATTACAGAGGAGTTATCCATTCAAGTCTGAGGTAACAGCTAGTGAGAATTGAATGAGTGAGAATTACAAATTCTAAACCGACAAGACTTGTTTCCTAATATGCTAGAAGTCATTGAGAGAATTTTTTTCAATAATTTTTCCAACTTGTTCTTCCTCCTGTCCTTCCTTCCTTCCTTCCTTCCTTCCTTCCTTCCTTCCTTCCTTCCTTTCTTCTTTCCTTCTTTGGCATTGTACCTCTAAACTATATCCATCAGCCCTTTTAATTTGATTTACTTTGAAACAGGGACTTGCTAACTTGCTGTATGCTGGCCTCCAACCTGTGATCCTCCTATCTCAGCCTCCCCATTATTTGTTTTCTAACCTGTTGATATTTTCAAACTCACTTATCTGCAGGATGTATGAGGTTTGAAATGTAAGATCAAAGTCAAAATGTAAGAAGAGATATTTGCAGGGTTTTTTGTGTCTTTGTTTTTGCCTCCTCCACACAAGCGTTTAAGGTAATTTAATGAAGGCTTTCCGTAAACATAGAAACAATGAATTGTGGAATTTCTGTTTTGGTGGATCATGGATATTGTTTCCTTTCTTTCCCTTTAAACCCTCTCTCGGGACATAAAAATAATTCTTTTAATTACAGGCTTATTTAATAAATCACTTTCAATTAGTATTAGATGCAAGTAATGGGTGCCATTAATGCCAACCATTAAAGTGAACTTGTATATTACAGTGTGTCTAACCTAGACAAGGATTTGGAAATCAAATTAAAAAGCTAGCTAAGAGCCAGGCATGGTGGTGCACGCCTGTCACCTTAGTCCTTGGGAGGCTAAGACAGGAGGATAACAGGTTGGAGGCCAGCCTCAGCAACTTAGCAAATAAACCCTCAACAACTCAGTGTGACCCTGTTTCAAAATAAAAAATAAAAAAGGGCTGGAGGTATGGCTCAGAAGTACAAGACCCCTGGATTCAATTCCCAGTACTACACACATACCTTTTTTAAAAAGCAGTATAAGTTAGCAGGTACAGAGGGGGACAGAGGATCCCGGTGGTCAGTAATAGAAGTTTTTACATGTTTTTTGTATATAGATAGATCAATGTAAATGATCACTTTATTGAGAATCACTTTTGAGGTTGTGTTAACAATGTATATAAGAAATAGCAGCTTTCAGCAACTTAGCGAGACCCTATTTAAAAATAAAATATAAGCCAGGCATGGTGGTGCACGCTTGTCATCCCAGTACTTGGGAGGCTGAGACAGGAGGATCGCAGGTTGGAGGCCAGCCTCAGCTATTTAGTGAGGCCCTCCTCAACTTAGTGAGACCCTGTTTCAAACAAAAGAATAAAAACTAGGGCTGAGGGTGTAGCTCAGAGGTAGAATGCCCCTGGGTTCAATCCCCAGTACCACAAAAATAATAAAAAACAAAATAATATAAAAATAAAAATAAAAAATAGGGCTGGGGGTGTAGCTCAGAGGTAGAATGCCCCTGGGTTCAATCCCCAGTACCTGAAATAAATTGAGGAAAGAAAGAAAGAAAGAAAGAAGGAAGGAAGGAAGGAAGAAATTGAGAGCAAGCATCTGCTATCAAGGTCTTGAAACTTATTTAGTAGACAAGACTGATACACAGGCAAGAGAAAATGGAACACAGAATACAGCCATAGGTCAAATGCATGTATCTTCAGGTTCTGCGTTCTTGGATTCAACCAATGGGGAATTGAAAATATTTGAAGCTGGGCACCATGGCGCACGCCTGTCATCCCAGTACTTGGGAGGCTGAGACAGGAGGATCGCAGGTTCAAGGCCAGCCTCAGCAACTTAGCGAGACCCTCAGCAACTTAAGCAAGATCGTGTTTCAATAAAAATATTTTGTTGGTGGTACTGGGGATGGAACCCAGAGACATTCTACCTCCGAGCTATACTTCCAGCCCTATTTTACTTTTTTATTTTGAAACAGGGTCTCACTAAGTGGCAGAGGGCCTCACTAAGTTGCTGAGGCTGGCCGAGAACCTGTGATCCTCCTGTTTCAAAATTTAACAAAAAGGAAAAGAAAATAGTGCTGGGGGTGTATCTCAGAGGTAGAATGCCCGTGGGTGCAATATCCAGTCACACACGCATGCACACATACACACACACACACACACACACACACACACACAAATATAATGTAGGTATGATTTTATAAAGTATAGAGGAGGATGTGGGCAGGTTCTATGCAAATACTATGCCATTTTACGTGAGGGATCTATCTATGGATGTTAGTGTTGAATGATGGGCAAGGAACAGGAAATTCGAGACCCCGACTCAGTTAAGGCAGGAGGCATTTTATTACCGCGAGGCTACCTCTGTCCAGCAAGACGGAAAAATGGCAGCCCCTTGTACAGCTCACCGTTTCCTTTTATGGAGAGCAAGCAGAGTTCACGGGATTGCTTTAAATCGACCAATCATAGTAAATTTTTCCGTATTTAGAAGCAAGGGGGTAGGTCTAGGGGCGTGGGCTCAGCGTACAGGCGGGAACCAATTTTGCGGGCTTTGTCCAGGGGCGGGAACCAGTTTGACAGGCTTTGTCAGCCAAAGATCAGGGAGTCTAATTTTAGGGTAGAAAACGGGGCTAAAAAAATTACTTTTAGGGCATGTTATCACATGAGCATCTGAGGGGTGTCTTTGAACCAACCCCCCACAGATACTGAGGAACAAATGTATTTGCTTATAATTATGCAGTTTGCTTCTTCCTCCTGCCTCGCCTTCCTTACTTCCTGTTTTTCTCCTTTCTTCAAGGTCAGACAAGGACCCCAGAAATACCCACAGCATCCCCTTTACTACAGCTTGTCTCTGTGTGGGGATGGGAGTGGCGGATATTCACGACTTCATAAATTCATTCCAAAGGCCTTACACCTGAGGAGTAAAACATACACATTACTTTAAACTGCTGGAAAGTTTAGAGGAAAAAAAAAACAGCGAAAATATGTAATTACTCTGTTTTAGGTAATGCATGGGAAACAAAAAAAAAGAAAAAAGCTTGTATGCGTTGGACACACAAAGGCACACTTTGGAAGAAACGTGTGTGGGGAAATGAGTAGGTAGCTTTTGGAAGCAGCCCTGCCCCCCACCCCGAGAGCTCTTGAGGAATGGCCGCGGCGCCCTAGAAACGCTAATCCTGCTGTGTTTGCAAAAATAGAGTCTCAATAGAATTAAAGGGAGTTCGCTGGAGTGACACGGTTTGTAAAAACGGTACCGGGAACTTGGGACTTGTGCACAGAAATGGAGCACTGCTGTGCTCTCTGGAACCGTCCTGCCGGAGTTACCTGCCTGTCACCGTTTTGGAATATATAAAGACCCCCGGATTAGCATGAGAACAGGAGGTTACTAGTAGATTATTCATAAGGTAGGGAAAACAGTTCACATTCTACCTATGTAAGAGCACACAGTAGAGAACATAGCTCTAGTCCTTCCTTCGTTGTTGTTTGTGTGTGTGTGTGTGTGGTACTGGGGATTGAACCCAGGGGCGTTCTACCTCTGAGCTACACCCCAGCCCTGTTTTATTTATTTATTTATTTATTTATTTATTTATTTATTTTTTGTGGTACCGGGGATTGAACCCAGGGGCGTTCTACCTCCGCGCTACACCCCCGGCCCTATTTTTTATACTTTATTTTGAAACAGGGTCTCACGAAGTTGCGGAGGGCCTCACTAGGTAGAGAGAGAGAGAGAGAGAGAGAGGGAGGGAGAGAGAGAGAGAGAGAGAGAGAGGGCTG
>PVJS01037673.1:0-19782 GCA_004027185.1 Glis glis
CA
The DNA here is from genome assembly GCA_004027185.1 of Glis glis. Lineage (NCBI taxonomy): Eukaryota > Metazoa > Chordata > Mammalia > Rodentia > Gliridae > Glis > Glis glis. The sequence goes on from PVJS01037673.1 coordinate 3, forward strand.
CAGGAAACTAAAATGAGGATCAATACGTGGGATTGCATTAAACTAAAGAGCTTTTGTGCAGCAAAGGAAACAATCAAGAACCTCAACAGAGAGCCAACAGAATGGGAGAAGATTTTTGCCAGCTACTCCTCAGATAAAGGACTCATATCTAGAATATACAGAGAACTTAAAAAAATCACCACTAAAAAAACAAATAACCCAATCAAAAAATGGGCAAGTGAACTAAATAGACACTTCATAGAAGAAGAAATACAAATGGTCTACGGGATTTTCTGATTAGGCATTTGCAAATAACTGGTGGGCAGCTGAACATACTCAAGAAGGGGTTTTACAGATTCAGACTCACATCTTCAATTGTTTCCACATATTCTAATTTTATTTGGGTTTGACTAAAGGAGAGGAGGTAGGAAGAATATCTTACAAAGAGGTCTCTCATTCAAGGGAAGCTCAGCCAAAATTTATCATTACCTCATTTCCGCTAGGATGCAGGACTCTGTTTCTGCCTCCAGACCGCCCCTGACCTCTGACCCCTGTGCTCCTACTCTTTTCCTTCACGCCCCACTGCAATCAAGAAAACCACTTCTTCTAACTTTTTTGCTCAGTCTTTCCATCCCAAGTCCCACCTTTTGCTTTTTTGCTTTTCATTGCCGACATTCCCTCTATGAACAGTCTGGGTCTTAAAACTCTCTCAAGTCTGAGCTGAAGTACAAAGGGAACAGCCCACACTGGGTTACTGTAACAGAGTGGACACCGCCCTACGAGAGAAAAGGTCTCCATATTAGTTCCATGACTCCAGGAAAGTCACTCACCCTCTGGGGACCTAAGTGGGCCAAAAACAATTTCTGTCAGTCTAATAAGGTGGTTGTGAGGATTAAAGAACCTATGTACAATAACTGCTATTTCTAATATTTGTTAATTCATAGCAAATTTTTGACACTTTTCTCAATAGTTCTAATTTCCCTTGGTTGTGATATTTTCCCCAATGGATTTTGTGTACTCTGAGTAGCAAGAACTATGGCTAATTTTCTTTGAATAATTACTACCTACTGTCTAACAACTGTTGTATATTCCAATAATATTTGGTGAATGAGAAAATTAACAAATTAAATAACTGTGTGTGGCAACTATGTGTTGACATCCAGCAAGCTAGAAAAGGAAGGTGTTATTTTTCATTCATTCATTAAACAATTCTGAAGTGTCTGCCCTGTGCTAGGTAGAGACAGTGGGAGTCTCTTGTGCACAGTAACAATTTTTAACATTGGAAGTTCATTACTGAGCCAAAGAGTTATGATGAGTGCATAATCGGGTATGAAGGGGGACTAAAACAGCTGAGTAGTAAGAAAGAACCTCACTTTGACTTTAAGAGTACTCTGGTGGTTAGAAATGCAAGAAACATTCAAAATCTAATATTTAATTAATAAATGCAGCTTACCCAAATGTGCCATCTCTCTCTGCCTGTCTTCTTCTTTTCTTCAACTTTCTAATGAATGAGTCCACATGTTTTAATTATTTATCTTCTTTATGGAATCACATCAAATCAAGAGCACTAGACACATATTGCGCCCTTAATTTGCAGATGTCATCACTTGTTTCAAATGAAAGAAGAGTTAATCTTTTGGAACTTCTTCAATGACAGAGGGCAAATAGTTCCTTCTCTAGAAAATGTGCACTACAAACTGAATAGGACTAGCTATATAATTTAGTTTAATTCCCCCAAATTTATTAAAATTGTACCAAACACTGGGCCAGGTTTTAAAAGGCATACTAAATTGATTTAAATATCACCACTGCCCTCAAAGAGCTTAAATTTAGTAAAAGGAGGTAAGATATGCATACAAATATTCAGTTATAATTGTGGAAAACATATATGGAAGGAGTTAATTTAAGCATTATCAAATATGCAGAGAGAATTTGCCATTATTGTAAATGGATCATAATGACAGCCTCACAAGGTGTTAAAATTGCCTGTAGAGCCTTGAAATAATTAACAAAATGTCTCCAGTGGAAAATCAGTCATTTCCTGGTTATTACCCAAACCTTTCCCACTTAGATTCTATGCATAATCTCAGAGGCTTTTGTGTAGTAACAATGATTCATCTTGTACTTTATGTACTCTTTTCTGGAACCATTGTTTGTATCTCTAAATACAGTCCACACAGACTCAGCTTTTTGATGCAATATTAATGTTGCATGTGCATAGAAATGTTCTCATTTACCTGTCTTTGCTGTTCTTATTTGAGTACTTTAAAAGCAGTTTGCAGCCAAGCTGCTTGTTCCTCTCCTTGTGTGAGTGGGGCTTATCGCTCACTTATAGCGGAGGCATAATAGCTAAACCATTTTTATTTTAGCCTGGAGGATCATAGATCTGCCCCCTGGGATTTATGCAGTAGTTTCAAACCCCAAGCTAAGTGAAATGTGTATTGTCAGACTTGCTTTACTATTCTTTCAAATGAAAGTTTAATCAACTTGACATTTACAGTAAGGAGTATCTAGGTGACAGCATCCAAAAGGAAAGATGAAAATGTGGAATGGAGAAGGGAGGTTTGAGAGTCTAATCAAGACTCTAAAAACAGCTTTCCAACGGCTGAGAGAGAACTGAAGCCATCTCCTGATTTAGAGTCCATGCTTTTTCCTCCACAGTTTTTAGGTGTTAGAGGGAGAAAAAAAGGATTCTTTAATCAAATAAAAGTTTGGGAAACATCTGGGTCAAACACAGAAAAAAAGTCCAGAACTCTTAGTATGCTAATGCACAGTTTGAATTTCTTTAAGAGAGATATATTATGCAGCTTCCCAGAACTTTTAGGATCATGGGACGCATCTTTGGGACAACTATTCCATGGAACATATTTTAGCACCAAGAAGCTTACTTGCATGGGGTTGTTTTACTTTGTCATTTTTCACAATAAAAATTGTTTTTCTTTCTTTTTTTCCTTTATTTTCCTCATTAAAGCATCTGAAAGCATCTTTTAAACTTCATTTAAAAACCCTTCCATTTCAAAAGTTAATAGGTAAAACCCAGGTAAATTCCTATTTTACAGAAATTTTATATACCAACGTAATTCTGTTAAACAGGCTTACATGATTTGGGTTATGATATGATTATTAGATGTGATTCATCATGCAATAATTCGTTTATGATTTGCAAAAATTGAATTCTTTGACATGTATGATTTCATTCATGTGAGGGTCCTAGAGTAGTCAAACTCACAGAGATTGTAGAATGGTGGTTGGCAGGGGCTGTCGATGGGAAGGGGGAATGGGGAGCTACTGCTTCATAGTTAAGGAGTTTCAATCTTGCAAGATGAGAAAGTTCTGGAGACTGGTTACACAACAATATGAATATACCTAACATACTGAATTGTATACTTAAAAGGGTTAAGATAGTGAATTTTATATCATATATATTTTCCACAATTAAGTTGTGGTTTTCAATATAGTGTTTTATTAAATTTCACTAAATGTAAAGGTAAAAAATTGAATTTAATATTATTTATCTGTGTGTGTGTGTGTGTGTGTGTGTGTGTGTGTGTGGTGCTGGGGATAGAACCCAGGGGCATTCTACCTCCAAACAATACTCCCAGCTCTATTTTTATTTTGTATTTGAAACAGGGTCTCACTAAATTGCTGAGAGTCTAAATTGCTGAGGCTGGCTTTGAACCTGTGATCCTCCTGTCTCAGCCTCCCAAGTACTGGGATTACAGACAAGCCACCACACCCAGCTTGTGTGTGTGTATGTGTGTGTGTGTGTGTGTGTGTGTGTGTGTGTGGTACTGGGGATTGAACTCAGGGGCAGTCTACCTCTGAGCTATACCCACCGCTCTATTTTTATTTTACTTTATTATTTTATATTGAAACAGGGTCTCACTAAGTTGAAGAGGGCCTTGCTAAGTTGCTGAGGCTGGTTACAAACCTGCAGTTCTCTTGGGATTACAGGTTCTCTTGGGATATAGCCAATACACCAGGCTATATCTATAAGTACAGCCTATTTATCTCTTTCTGAAGAAAGAAATATGGACTGGTAGAGGAAAAATCTAGTTGGATAGAATGGCAATTTAGAAGCTTTCAAATTGTCTCCTTAATTAAGATAGCAATTAACAGTACAAATATTTAGTGCTTTGGTGAAAGTTCAAAATTGTATGGATCTTAAAATAAATAGTACTTTAAAATTTCAAATTATTTTATCTCCCCCCAAAATATTTTCAAGTTCTTACTAGTCATATTTTGAATTTATATTAATTGTTCATTTCTAAATTAACTTCTATTACCATGAGTTGAGAAATTTATCCCTAAATTTTAATATTTGGTCTCCCAAATTTCTATACCAGTACTATTATAATTTCCTACAGAACTAATTTCTGACTAGATTTATAAAAAAATTTTGTCACTATTTAGGAAGAAAATTGCCATGCAATGATGAAAGTATGTTTCTGTACTTCTTTCTTCCTTAGCTCTCTGTCTGGAGTACCACTTGGCTTTTTTGTTCACATATGTGGTATTTATTAAGAGCACAATTCCCTCAGGAATCTAAGGGTACATGTAATGTAAATATAAACCCTACTCAGAACTTAATAATCATGTGTAGTAGCAGTATTAGAAAAGCATGGTATGTATAGAAGCACAAACCCCTTCTTGTATCAAAAGCATTTGCTGCGTGCTCCCCTTTTATGCAGCACCAGGCAGGTGCTCCAGGGAAATACATATGGGGCTTTCAATTAATAGATGACAGCAGAAACATTAATATTCCTTCTTCACAGCCAATTCCATGCTGTATGAAATAAGACTGTGTACAAATAGAGTGGTAAATACACTCAGTGAGGTGGTAATTGAAGAGGGAGTTGTAGGAATTCTAGGTGAGAATTGCAGGCATATTTGCCATTTATCTTCCGTATAGTCTCAGAATAGAGTTTTAGGAGCTATTTGTGTGATTAAGAAGGGAAGTCTGGGGAACTGTTATAGAGTCAACATTTCAGGAACAAGATGAGACTTGAAGGCAGGATGGCTAAAGGAGACGAGACTAGGACAATGGAAAGGCCAAATGGAGGGAACTGAAATCATCCCTGGAGAGAACAAAGACACTTTTCCTCATGATCAGAATTAAAATATCTCTCACGAGCACCAACATAATTAGAAATGCCCATCGAGCTGAAAAGGATCGGTGATCAATGTCTAGATGTGACCTAATTCACACAGGTGCTTAGCAGTCTGAAAATGCCTGAGTATTGGTGGTAGTTAAACTTACAGACAGGAAAGAAATACATCAAAACTTTAAGAGCTGCTACTGTTAAGTGGTAAGATCATGAATAATTTTTGGTTTTGTTTTTTTTTCATGGAGACTAAAGGTTGTGGGAGGTTGTCTGGATATATAAATAGGGAAACAGTATATCCTATAAGTTCCCACCTATTACCTCATCCCTGAGGCTTCAGAACATCTACCTGGAAAGAGGGTCCCACGTGGATGAGAACTGTACCTGGGAAGAAGGGCAAAGAGAGAGCATCCGTGTCAGCCCTATGCCTAATCATTCTAAAAATGCAGAAAATGCCATACAGAGACTTCATCAGGATGATGCAAAGAGGGAGTCCATGAAGAAGTCAGAAAAAGGAGACCTATCCCATTTACAGTGTTGGAGAGCCCAGGGGTACAATAATTGTGAGGGCTTCATTCTGGGTCCAAGAAAAGCAAGAAAGCTAAGGAGATTGTATCCTAATTGCATACACAGCGAAAGCAGCTAGAGGGAGAGAGTTACCCACCTCCCTTCAGCCTGGGATTAATAACAGGGTAAAGCCAACCTGGATGGGGCAGTGGGCCAGGAGTTTTACCCAAAAGAAATCCTACATGGACTCTGACAGTCATAATGACTGATTGAAACTTCCATATTTATTATTTTCCAGTTGAACTGCTACAAGACCATAATTGAATCATTTCTACTAGATATCCAGATGTAATAGCATAATGTGGTAAGCTGAACTATGAAAGGAAAAAGAATATAATCTTTTAAAGCTCCCCTGGAAGGCAAAAGCAAAGGAAAATCCGAAGTCTACTTACTAAAATTGTTTTTCCCCCACTAACACTGAATCATTTGAATTAAGAGTCATGCCTAGAAAAGTTTTAAAAGATACCCTATTTAAGTCTAGGAAACACCATTAAATATGTCATCTGGACTCATAATGTCACAGAACTCAGCCTGGATTCCTTTCTCCTGTGAACCGTTGTTTCCATATTAGTAGTGACACAGGGTTAAATGTCATCGTTATTTTCTTCTATTTATATAGTTAAGTTTATTCTGCCTCGTAGCTTCCTGCCGAGGCATCTTTTTATATTAGTTCCCACATTGTATGTTTTGAAAGGCTGCGTCCTTAGACACTCCAGAACACACTGTGCCCCTACCTGCTGCAGATCTCGCCATTTTCTAGCACCAACTGTCGGAAGTGGTTTTTCCAACCTATCCAGGCCCCAAATCACCTGGATTTTGTGAAATATGCTGATTTCTGGTTTTCCTTTTTAAACTGGTTTTCTCAATAGTTTGGTTGTAAGTGATCCTCAGAGCCTACTTTGACAAATGCTGCTTTACTTTGCCCCTTTCCTGCCCCCCCGCCCCGTGAAGCCTTTCAGATAGCTCCTGTCCATTCTGATTTCTTCCTCTAATGTGGTATACTGACCTCTGATATATTCAGCCCTGTTCTATTTAGCCCTTGACAGTTTATCTTCTTGCATTGTTGTTTATTTCATGTGGTTATACCTCGGTTCAGAACTACGTTAAACAATCCTGGAACACTATGTCTTAAACTGTACACAAATCCATAATAAGCATTAGCTAATGCTGGCATGGAATGTCCATGGAAAGAGAGCCTCTGGTGGCAAAAGCACGGACTTATTTACATCACTGGAGAAAGAAGACCCGGGAGAAAGCAAAGGCGTTCGATGGAGGAAACACTGGCATTGGACAGTGTCGCAGCCTAGTCCCTGATGCCACTACAGACTGGAGACATGAACGAGATCTACAAACAGTGTGGGAGGCCCCAGAGTCAGGGATTCGGGGGTGGGGGTGGGCTCTGTCCTTCTCTATGGTGTTACTTGGATGTGTCCTTTCTCTAAATTTTAGTGTACTCAACAAAAAAGGATATTTATTATGTGATGTCTAAGATTCCTTTTGATGCTACAGAGTCTAGGAATTTACTTGTATCTGGGACAGATACCAACTACAGCCAAACACTGGTGTTACACCAACAAAGAACTTCCTAGCTGAAGGATTCAATACCTTTGTTTGTAACTTTCATTTTCTCATTCCAAATTATTTCTTCATTTAAGAAAACCTTATTATATATTTTCTCCATTTTAAATTCTTAATGCATTAGAGGTAATGCCATTTGATGTCATATCTAATTGTTCTGATGTAGACTGAGGCTTTTTAGAACACTGATACTCTTTTCTGCCTTTCTGTGGGAAGTATCTTCTTTGAAGATTTTTACATTTAAGAATCTTCCTGAGATATTCTGTTTTATTATCCTGTCTTCTATTTGCCAATATCATCTGTAAAACCTTTTCCACTTCATCTCACAATTTATTTTTCCTTTTCATTGCTCTGTAAAATGTGCATTTTATAATATAACCACATTATACAAGTCCCCAGGCTCCTTCCAGTTCTAAAAGAATGTGTGTAGCTAAGGTTTTTTTATAAGTTGATTCCTAGTATGAGTCTAGTTAAGATATATGTATCATCTAAGTACTTTTAGTTTTACAATAGAAATGATAATAGACGAGATCACTTTTCAAATATTCCTTTTCATTTCTACTATAAATACTTAAGAATTATCTCTTTTCTATCTTTTGTAACATTATTCATTTCAAATGTCTAGTTTGTTTGATGCTAAATAAACTTAATTTTGTTTAATGCTAAATATTTCCATCTTTTATTATCTGGACAAAATACCAAAAAAGTAAAGAAAATTAAAAAAGAAAATATTAATCAAAATTCTTTCAATTTACCATGAAAGTTTGCATTCATGCTTGTTGAATTGCAATCATAGCATAATGCCATTTTATGATTCTTTCTACTTAGTGTCATAAACATTATCTCATAATCACTGTACTCTTTTAATAGTTGCATAATGTTCTTTGAGTTAATGTGACATATTTCCCTTCATTTTGTACATTCCTTTATAATTTTTGATACTGCTATAATCATCTTCATGCAAATAGCTTTTTTTGCATTTTAAGATTATTCCCTTAGGAGTAGGATAGCTAAGTCAAAATGTAGAAACATTTGGGGGTTTTGATAAAACATCATATTGCTTTCCAAAATGCATTGTATCAATTTACATTGCCATTCTCAGTATAAATACACTGAACACAACTTTACCCTAAGAAGTATTATTTTTTTTTTCAAGGATTGTGGTAAAATATATATAAAACAAATCCATCCTTTTAACCATTTTATTTTTATGTATTTATTTATGTATTTATGTATTTATTTATTTATTTATTTTTGCCGTACTGGGGATTGAACTCAGGGGTATTTTACCTCTGGGCTACACCCCCAGCCCTATTTTTTTAATTCTTTATTTTGAAACAGGGTCTCACTAGGTTGCAGAGGGCCTCACTAAGTAGCTGAGGCTGGCTGTGAACCCGGATACTCCACTCTCAGCCTCCTAAGTATTGGGATTACAAGCGTATGCCACCATACCTGGCTTTTATTTTCATTTTATATGAATTGTAAATATCTGTGTATAGTTAACACCATTATCCATTTCCATAATTTTTTCATATCATCCCAAACAGAAACTCTGTACCCATTAAACAATAACTCCTCATTCCCCCCTCCATTCAGCCTCTGGTAATCTCTATTCTACTTTGTCTCTATAAACCTGTTCTTGGTACCTTATCTTAGTTGGATCATATAGTATTTGTTTTTCTGTGTCTGGCTTATTTAACTTAGCAAAATGTTTTCAAGGTTCGTCCCTGTTGCAGCATGTATCAGAATTTCATTCCTCTCAACAGATCAAATAATGTTATATTCATATAGGAATGCATCACTATGCATCTCAACGATCTTATAGGGAGGCAGGAGATAGTGAAGAGGGAGGGGAGGGAAACAGACCAAGTGATGGTGTGCATGTATGAATGCATCACTATGAGTCTCACTATGCTGTATAATAACAATACACCAATAAAATTATTTTTAAATGAATTTCAGCCAAGTGCTGTGGCACACACCTGTAACCCCAGCACTTGGGAGGCTGAGACTGGAGGACTGCAGGTTGAGGCTAGTCCACAGTTACTTAGCAAGATCCGGTTTCAAAAAAGGCTGGGTGTGTAGCTCAGAGATAGAACACCCCTGGGTTCAATTCCCAGTACCAAAACCAATCAACCAACCAACCACCCAACACACAGAAGAATTTTATTCCTTTCTAAGGAAGAATAAAACTCTACTATATGTATTTACCACAGTTTATTCATTAATTTGTCCATGGATATGGACACATTTTTACATTTTTACACAGTTTATTCATTAATTTGTCCATGGATATTGTCCACATTTTTCTTATTGTGAATAATGCTCCCATGAACACTGGTATACAAATATCTGTTTGAAAGTATACTTCCAAATCTTTTGGGTATATATTAAGAAGTGGAATTGCTGGATCATATGGCGATTCTATGTTTAACTTTTGAAGGGTGTTATGCTTTTAATGGTTAAGAAAAATTTCTTTTTTCTTTGCTTTCTTTTTAAATAAGTTTTAACTTGCCTAAGGTTTAAATATTTTCCTCATCTACATTGCTTCCCATTGTGTCTTCTACGAATCACCAGTTTGTGTCCTCTATCCATTTATGGATTGCTTTTTTTCTCAATGGTTTTCTAAAACTCTGAATGGGACCCATGGTCCACATCTATTTCATTTGCCTGCTGAGAGTCACTTCCCTTTTGTACATGGCTTATCCTTTGGGAAGTAGCCTCTTCCACTGCAGGCTGTGCTGCAGGAGCATCAAGCATGCTCCCCTCCCCCTGGCCAATTAGACACTCCCTGGAATTTAAATTTTGAAAGGAATGAGACAAAAATAGAAAATGATGAATTCCACATCATGATGGCCACAGCTTTCTGAAAGACTGGCTGAACACTAGAGTTTCCCATATTTCCATACTCATTCAAACCAAGGTCTAATTTTTTTCAGACTTTAGTTTCTATACCATATTCCAACAAATATTTTTAAAACTAGTTAAATTAGCTAGAGTTGGCTTCTATTGTTTATAATCAGACTTGATGGAATATTTATCTATATTATATAATAAATCCTTAGCCAAATTTAAATTTTATATGTTTTCCCAGTTCATTTACTCCTTTTTAATTTTAGTGTTGCTGTGTTTTCACTTTTTTTGAAATTTTCAATCTTGTAGAACATCTTTTTAGATGACTTTTTTTCAATTTCTTCAAAGCTAAAAAAATTAGCTTCCTTCTACTAGTCTGATGATCTCTTCATTTTCTGTTTTGATTGCCTTTAAATTATCCCAATTTATACCCAGATTTTCATTATTTCTAAATATTTTTTTTCTGTTTACTAGTAGCAAGTGACTTTCAATTGATTAACATGTTTTTATATAGCTCCAACTCTCTAGGTCTCTTAAAATTTTTGATTTTATGATGTAATGGACACTTTTCACCTGTTGAGGAATCTATTCCAAAGCTCCTAAGGACAGGGATGTTCTACAAATACTAGATTTTAGGAAGGAAGGAATGGAAACATATGAACAGCTCTTCTTTATTTCTCTTCCTGATCTCATTTATTCTTTCTAGTGGAGCAGGGATGAGATCTGTGCAGGAGGCAGGAGAATGGCTCTGTATTGTCACCAAGGAAGGAAGCCAAGGACTGCCGGGAAGAGTGGCTAAGTCAGGGGCAAAGGCTGCCTGGAAGGATGTGGACCATGAGAGAGTTAGCTCAGGGTAAATGACACTGAAGTGTCAGTGGCTCACCCTGGGCTTCATGCTACATGTATCAACCTGAGTGCCTAGTGCAGTGATGGAAAATAATGCCAATAGTGTAAACCCTCCTTATCGCATAAAATTGTACACAGTGAGATGCCTACAGCAAGAAACAGCAGAAGGCTGGGCGTGGTGGCGCATGCTTGTAATCCCAGTACTTTGGGAGGCAGAGACCGGAGGATCCGGGTTCGCAGCCAGCCTCAGCTCTCTCTCTCTCTCTCTCTCTCTCTACCTAGTGAGGCCCTCTGCAACTTCGTGAGACCCGGTTTCAAAATAAAGTATAAAAAAAAATAGGGCTGGGGGTGTAGTGCAGAGGTAGAACGCCCCTGGGTTCAATCCCCAGTACCGCAAAAAAAAAAAAAGAAAGAAAAAAGAAACTGCAGAAGTTCTCTGACTGATACCCAGCCAGCCCATCTGATCTCCTCTCATCCTGCTACAATTCCTACCATACCACACTGGAACTCTAGGATCTGTGAGACAAGATTTGAAAACAACTGATTTAAAGGAAAAGAGGCACCATACATCATCATAATTTGTGCCCAGGAGAAAATGGCTGACAGTAGCTTAAATAACACCTCTCTCTGAGGGAGTTTTAGTTGGAACAGGGATCAAAAGAACTGAGCCCCTAGGAAGGAATTTCATAAATCAGTGTACGGAAGAATTGGTGTGGGAGGGAGGTGGTGGCAGACACAGAGCTGATTCAATTGCTCTAAAATCATGTTGTGTGTCCTGTCACCTACTCCCTGGATGAAGGGATGCCCTAGACGATTTATTGTGAGGCATCATCTTCACATGACACTTGATATTGTTTAGGAGTCCTCAGTGTGCTGTTCCCACAAATTAATCCTACCTCTACCAAACGGGATACCTTAGGAGTAGAACTAATAATAATACAAATTTTGAATGATTCCCAAAAGACTTGGAGAGTGGAGTGAAATCTGAATACAAGAATGGTCAATTACAAAGAATTTAAAGGTTTTTCTCCAAGTCAATCAAAGCAGGCTAACATATTAAAAGGGGAAATGGCAAGTGGTGATTATTTAGTGTCTAAGAGCTTGACAGAGGGTTTTGTTTGTACTCTCAGCCAAAGAACTGAATGTTCCATAATGTCACTGAAGAATAAAATGTCATCTGGTGGAATTAATGGCTGATAAATTTAGAGCAAGTGGAAGAAACTATTACTTCGTGCCACATTTAGCCAACCTGTGAAACCCACTGCCACAGGAGGTCATGAAGTTGAGCGCTATAGCTGGGTTTAAAGTGGAATGCATAACTTTACGACTACTAAATGCCAGTGGCAACCTTTCGCGCCAGGATAAAAGGGGTAATCAAAGTGCATGTTTCAGAGCTCAGGCCATTCGCTGCAGGGGTCAGAACCAAGGACCCCTCCCTCGTAAACACTGATGATAATTAGCCATACAGAACACAGGACACATTTTTAGCTCTGTGCCAGAATGAGGCACTGCCCCTGAAGAAACGGAGATCCACATTTGTTGGCTCAGGAGAAGGGCTGCTACGGAGGTTAAGTGTGGACAGGCCAGCGAGGTACACATATTGAGCTTCCACAGCCAGAAACTACCACACCGAGCAAGGGAGCACACAAGAGTGACACTCTTCTCTTGCCACCCTTAGTTACCTACTCCACCACCCCAAACATTTTCATGCTGGGATTCCATCCTGCTGAGTGAAATCAATGTTGGACCAACGCCTTCTCCCCTGAGTGCCCAATTCCTGCTAGTCCATTTTGCATTATCTTTATTTAGCAAATGAAGATTCTCTTTCCCAGTGACTGCTCAGAACCGCCTTGCATTCTCTCATCCTAATGATCTGGGCGGGATCATGGGAAACAAGAAGAATCAGGGCATGGTGGCCCATGCCTGCAATCCCAGTACTTGTGAGGCTGAGACAGAAGGATCATAGATTTGAGGTTAGCTTTAGCAGTTTAGCAAGCCCCTCTGTAATTTCATGAGACCCTGTTTAAAAATAAAAAATAAAAAGGGTTGTGGGTATACCTTGGAGATAGAATGCCCCTGGGTTCAATCCCTAGTACAAGGAAGGAAGGAAGGAAGGAAGGAAGGAAGGAAGGAAGGAAGGAAGGAAGAATGGAAGGAAGGAAGGGATCCCTGAACACATTCCTTTTCAGCAGGTGGACAAAAATCCAAAGATTTGAGAGTCTGGGTATATAATGTGTGTACAGTAGCCCAAGTAGGAACATTTAACTTCTAGAAATAGAATCAAACATTCTTTAGTTATGCTAGATTAGAATTAAATTAGAAGTGTATTGCGCAATGTAAACATTCAACAATGTACACGTGTATTTTGGATTATATATTACAATTCAAAATAAACAGATTAACTGAAAACTTTCTAATATCAATTCTTCTGATTTGAAATTAGAAAACTAATATATTTTTTCAGCACAACCTGTATTTCTCTTTGAAATGGACAGTACAGAATTCAGACTTGAATCCCTAAAGTGAGAACAATATTTAGTTTTATTCCATTTCATAATGGAGAACAGATGTTCCCAATTATAGGTACTTCCAAACATAGTTTGGTTTTATATTTAGAGTAACAAGACATTGAAGAGATCTAATTTTCCAAAACATCATATTTTGCTTTCAGTATCATATTAAACTGCTATATGATTTTTTATAACTCTTTATTCAGTCTACCAGTATTAATCGAGGAAGACAAAGTAAGCAACTTTATTTTATTTTCAAAAAAAGTCTGAAGTTTGAGAACCATGTTTGGAATTTAGTCTTTGACTCTGTAATTGGGGGGATTTCCATAATGTCCAATTCCGAAAACTGATTCTAGTTCAAATGTGGTAGATTATTCCTGCCAAAGAAACAACTTTCCTGAAATTCAGATAATAAAACATATATATTAAAAGTATTTATAAGCTCCCTGGCATTTAAAAAATAATAAGTAACTACTCTTTATGTAGCATTCCTTATCTTTCAGAATAAAACTCCATTGAAATAGCCATTATTTTTCTGTTTGTTAAAATTCCCATCATACATTGTTTTTCCATAGTGTATTCATTTTGATGTTTTAAATTGCATTCTTTTGACAAAGACAACTTTGTACATTAAACATGTAAGGGTAGACTCTAATTCCACAAAGAACTGTGCTCTCTCCTACTTTTCTTGTATTATATTACCCTCTCAATCTCCCTATCTCTTCCACTTTGCTAGAGACATGGGGACACAAAACTTTTCTTACCTCCAGAAAAAATAACAGCACAACTACTGTGAAAAAGGGGAATGGACACTTATCCTCAGTGTGACTCTAGTAAATGGGAGAAAACGTGCTGTCCTAAAGGGACCGGCAATTACATGCACAATGACAGCTGTGTTGCAGCGTAACCTGAGACTCAGTGTTGGAGAACATCAGGATGTTTCCAGGGAGTCCATGTTTCCAGATTTTCACCCAAGTGTTAACTGTGACCAATTAATTAAAAAATTTAAAATGCAATGCATACCACTACACACTCACTAGAATGGCCATAATTCAAAAGACAAATGGTAACAAGTTTTGGTGTGGATGCAGAGAAACCGGAACCCTTGTAATGTTGCCGATACAAGTATAAAGTAGTCTAGCTGCTGTGGAAAACAACTTGGCAGTTTCTTACAAAGTTAAACATAAACTTAACATACAAATCAACAATCCTACTCCTAGGTATTTACCCAAGAGAAATGAAAACATTTGTTCACACAAAGACATTTATGCAAAAATTTAGAATAGCATTTTTTATGATAGCCCCAAACTAAAAACAAATCAAATGTCCATCAGCTGATGAGTTAATAAATAAAATGTAGTACACCCATATAATGGAATGTTACTCAGCCATAAAAAGAAATCACCTGCTAATATATGCTATAGAATGAGTGAATCACAAATCACTATTCTAAGTGAAAAAGAAAACAGATATATAAGACTATGCATTGAATGTCCCCATTTACATAAAATGTCCAGATTGGACAAATTTATAGATATAGCAAGTAGGTCAGTAGCTGCCTAGGGCTTCAGGGGGTAGGGGAGCTGGAAGGAAATGAAGAATTACTGCTAATGGGTAAGGGATTTCTTTTAGGGATGATAAATATACTCTAAAATGGATTGTGGCAATCACTGCACAATTCTGTGAATATACTGAAAACCATTAGATGATACATTTAAATGGGTGAGTATTTTGATATGTGAATTATATCTCAAAAAAACCCTGTTTTTTTTGTTTTAAGTGAAGAATGGAGTGGAAAAATGGGAAGCAAAGTCTTAGGACAGGAAACTAGAGGAAACAGTGGGAAGGAGGGAAGTGAAACAAGGAAGCTGAGCCTTATATTTTGGGGTTTGGTGAGCAGAGGTGAGGTCTTTATTTGGGGAGTGAACAGCTGAAGAGTTCATTCCTGAGTCTACCCAGAGCTAAGTGCTTGATGGATATTGGAAGACAACATTTGATAGCTTCATCAGGGAGGAGAAGCAACAGTGTCAATACTGGTGACCACCTGTGACTAGCTAGAACCTCCCCTAATTTTCTGGATTTGTATCATCACATGGAGATAGGGGAGACCCTCAATGATTATGGAAATTACATGTCCTATCATCTATATGAGTATAATCTCAGTGTATATTTAGAGGAATACTGCAACAAAATGGCAGAAGAGGGCAAGATGATTGTCTCATTAATATTCATTCTCTTCCTCCCCATTCATGTAGTGGCCATGCAGTTTGGGGAGACTGGTCTCCAAGGGCAAGCCCTGAAAAGAAGCTGTAAGTCAGAGTAAACCCATCTCTTCTGCCACAGTACAGACCACCTCTCACAAAATGATCTGCTCCTTGTAATAATGGTTCTTGAAAAGTCATACCATTTCTAGACAAAATTCCTTTTCTCTATACAAAACTTTTCCTTTTTACCTGAAAATACACTAAACAAACAATAAAAGTTTTAAGTAATAAATAATAGAAATATTTTTGACATTTCAGGCAAAGACCACCATTTCACTCAATGCAACACTTTCTAATCAAATAATTTCATATAAATCTAATTTGAATTGTTAATGTTCAGATCAACCCAAAACAATCAAATTTGCTTATGCATGCCAGAAGAGAAGGAGAGAGAGAGAGAGAGAGAGGGAGAGAGAGAAAGAGAGAGAGAGGGAGAGAGAGAGAGAGAATAATTGGCAGCTTTATCAACTCTTAGTCTGTTGTGAACATAAACTATTTCCACATTTCAAAGCATTCTTTTGTTTAGCTTCTATCTTAAAAGTATTTATGTATATTATAACTTTGAGTCCAAGCTCACTGGTGTCCTTAAAGGTTGAATAATCAATGAAGAAAATAGTATAGAAAAAAGGAAAAAATAAAAATATTCTTACTATATTCTATTTTATGAATAAACTTGTTTGTTTTCAAATTATTGGATTTTTAAAAAATAATGTAAACATATTTACATTGTTCAATTGCTATATAAAATGATCAGATACCTTGAGTTTGAATTGAATGTGTCACAATATTTCTTTTAAAATGAATGTAAATTTTTTTTTCATTGAGCAACAGGGGTTTCGGGAAGGAATTAATCATTAAACAAGGGATGAGTGTAGGGAACTCAGCACTAACTCAATCAGAGGTTGGTATTTCTCTTACAGGAATTGGCTCAGTGGATGCCCACTGGGAAAAAGTTCAGAAAACTCCTTTGAGAGAGACTCTACTGGCTCTCTGTACCTGAATGTGGACAATGAGGTACGTAGCTCTCTGAGTAGATGGAGCCATTTTGTGTCCATGTCAGGGAGATGCATAACTCTGGATTGAAGCTGACATGAAAGGCAAAGTGGAGAGACAGACATACGCTATACCTTTGATGATACAATTTATATGCTGAATCAAATTAAGCAGAAAAAGCACTATTTCTAGAAATGTCTAATTTTGTCTCTGTTATTTAGGGCAAACAGATCTGGGATTTTTATAAGCTTTAACAAAAGGTGTCATAAATTAGGTCTTTATCTTTCCAGAAGTATAGCTGACCACATGTGCAGAGAAATACTTTCAGAAACATGGAAAAACTTACAAAGCAAGTATTTTTTCAAAATCTTTTTTTCAGAACACAGCTGATCTGGAAGTAAAGAAGTGAAACTAAAGGAGACAAACAATGAGAAATTGTGATTCCATGAGGATTAGCTGAGTCTTGGAGCTGGTACTATCCCTGAGGGTATCTGCCAATTATTATTATTATTATTATTATTATTATTATTATTATTATTTTGCAGTACTGGGGATTGAACCCAGGGGCATTCTACCTCCAAGCTATACCCCCCAGCCCTATTTTTTTTATTCTTTATTTTGAAACCGGGTCTCACTAAGTTGTGGAGGGCCTCACTAAGTAGCTGAGGCTGGACACGAACCCGCATCCTCTGGTCTCAGCCTGCCAAGCACTGGAATTACAAGCGTGCACCACCAAGCCCGGCTCTGCCAATTATTATAGCATCAAGACTGGGTTTTGTTGCTGTTTGGGTTTTTTGTTTTGTTTTTGTTTGTCTGTTTTGTTTTGGTACAAGGGGCTGAACCCACAGGCATTCTACCACTGAGCTACACCCCTACATTTTTTTTAAACAGTGTCTTGCTAAGTTGCTGAGGCTGGCCTCAACCCCATGATCCTCCTGTCTCAGCCTCCCACGTACTGGGATTAGAGTTGTGCGCCCCTGTGATCAGCTATTCTGGGTTTTAACTGGCCATGTGTTTGAGGAACAGAAGCCAAGGCTGGGAGTCAGTGTAGAGTCGAAGGCAGGATCAGAGACACCTGCATGAAACCAGGACCCCTTGAAGCATGACATCCACAGTGGGTGAATAAGAAAGCAATACCACCCAAAGAAGGGAAAATGCTTTCTCTTTGGATGGAGCAGAAGTAAAGGAAAAGAAATTCCCCATCAAGCTCTCTTAACCACAAGCCATTATGAGTTTGCCACTGAAAAGTATATTGCTTGAGGAAAACTAAGCTACAAACTGAGGGCTGTTTCTATTTGTTTACTTGTTCTGGGGATCAAATTCAGGGCCTTGTGCATGCTAAATAAGCGCTCTACCACTGAGCTACAATTCCCAGACCTTAGAAATTGAGATTAAAGAGATCCCAGTTTGGTATGGCCCAGGTTCTATTGTTATGAAGAAATGTACTTTAAGTGCAGGCCTTAAAGAATTCCCACAGATAGAAATAAATCCAAAGATCATGAAATCACAATAAAAATGATTAATGCACATGTAAACAAGCAACCATGAACAGAAGTCAACGCAAATAATTGCAGAAGCAGCTGTACAGTAATAAAAATACTACAAAATTTTTGGAATACGGCCAAAAGTCTTTGTAGGGAAACATAAAGCCTAAAACACTTACATTAGAAAATAAACACAATTCATAGTCAATGGTCTAAGCATCTTTCTTAAGATACTAGAAATAGAAAAGCAAAATAAACCCAGAAAATGTAGAATAAGCAAAACAATAAGACAAGAGCAGTAAATAATGAAGTAAAAAAAATCCATACTTTTAGATCAACAAAACCAAAAGTTGTTCTTTCAACAAACTAATAAGATTCACAGACAGGCAAAATGGACTAAGGAAACAAAAGAGATAGCACAAAAGATTAGGAAAGCAAAAAAGGGTATAAATAACAAAGCAAAAAAATCAAAATGACAAAGAAATGTAACTTAAAGTTAACCCATTTGGAAAATTAGATGGAGTGAATGAAATACTTTTTTAAAAGACTTTTGTTTAGCCAGGTGTGGTGGCACATGCTTGTAATCCCAGTACTTGGGAGACTGAGACAGGAGGATTGCAGGTTGGAGGACAGCCTCAACAAGTAGTGAGACTCTCATCAACCTAGTGAGACAATGTTTCAAAAATAAAAATAAAATAGGGCTGGGGGTATAGCCTGGAGTTAGAATACCCCTGCGCTCAATTCCCAGTACCACACACACACACACCAAAAAAAAAGTCTTTTGTTTAAAGTTTTTTTTGGTGCATTGTAATTATACATCATACTGAGGTATAGAGTGATTGAAATATACATGCGCACAACTCCACAGCATTTCCCTCATGTCTCCTCCCTCCCCTTCCTTGTACATGTCTTTGAGATTGGCATTGGTAGTTGAACATATGTACATAGCATTATTTCAACCGTTTACTTCTTTATATCTATATCCCCTCTCCTCAGTCCCCTAATCCCCCTCCATCACTCCATTGGAGTCTCGGTTTGTCTATCTGAAGAATGAAATATTTTTAAAAGTTACCAAAATTGACTTCAAATTGGTCAAGAATTAAAAACTAGAATAGTTATCAGAAGTTCATAATTCTCCCTCAAAGAAAATAGCAGGAGAGTTCAGGGAAACATTCAAAGAAAGATAGTTCTAAACCCAAACTTTCCATTAGAAGAGAAGACTTGCCAATTGAGTTGTATATCTAATTTATTTTCTATCAAATGTAAAGAGAGTAAAAGAAAGGGGAGAACAAAGGACAATCTTACTAATGCAGGGGCAAAAAAAATCTTAAAAAGAAGAAGCAGAGCCGGGCCGGGCATGGTGGCGCACGCTTGTAATCCCAGTACTTTGGGAGGCAGAGACCGGAAGATCCGGGTTCACGGCCAGCCTCAGCTCTCTCGCTCTCTCTTTCCCTGTCTCTCTCTCTCTCTCTCTCTCCTTAGTAAGGCCCTCCGCAACTTTGTGAGGCCCGGTTTCAAAATAAAGTATAAAAAATAGGGCCAAGGGCGTAGCGCGGAGGTAGAACGCCCCTGCGTTCAATCCCCGGTACCACAAAAAAAAA